>OV651815.1:75439166-75700372 GCA_927349885.1 Psylliodes chrysocephalus
TGACGTACTGGTTACTGCTTCTGTACATAATGACGGTCTCTTGCACGGCTGTCCCATTCGCAAAGGAAGCAACAATATTTCGTATATCCTAGTTGCATTCCAAGAAGAACGGTTATTACTTTTAGGTCTCCACATATTGCCCAACCATACTCATGATAACGGATGTGCTCTAAAAGATCTCTCATATTCTCATATGATTTTTTTATATAAACAGCATGAGCTAAGGGCACAGATGGATATTGGTTACCGTTATGAACCAATACTACCTTTTAAATAAGTTTAGAGGAATCAAAGAATAGACGTCAATCACGTGGATCATGTTTCTGTCTTAGTGCGTTAAACAGAAGGTTAACTTCTGAACAGTATACAAGATCCCCTTTTTAAAGAATGCAATTTGTGAGCTCTTTCTGCTTTTTTGTAAAAATTAATCTTTACATCACTTTGGAGAAGATTCCAACCTTTTAATCTGGATGCTAAAAGTTCGGACTGCGATTTTGAAAGGCTTAGATCTCGAACTACGTCATTAAGTTCACCCTGTGAAATTAGATGCGGCGCTGTTGAACATCCTGGTAAATGAAATAAAGAATTGGTTGTCACTTTCTTTACGGTTTCTGTAACATCACTTAAAGAACCACTAGTTCTTTATCGAGACTCCAAGATTCGGGTGATTTTGGAATAGGAAGTTATTCATTGTGTTTGTCAGGTCTTAAAGCTGATGGTAAATTAGAATACTTAACCGTATGTTTAGACTTCGGTCCAATACCTTTAATATTCGTGAGGCAAAAATAGCAGTCTGTAACATGGTCTTTAGGTTCTCTCCAAACCATTGGCACTGCAAAGGGCATTTTACGATTTAAACCTTTTAACTAAGCTGTTAACAATGTTACACAAGTTTTACAACAGATATGAGGGGCCCATGCTTTGTCTTGGTTCCCAACTTTAACACCAAAATACAGTTCGTAAACTTTTAGCACAAGCGGAGTAAAATTACGTTTTTGCGATTTAAAAGTTAGTTCTCCGCACACATAACAAAAACTGTTGGCAACACTATTTACGCATTGCCTAGGCATTGTACCTAAAAATCTTAAACACAGTAATTTACAAAACGTAAAAGAATGTGAAAACGTTTTGCTCTCCAAACACAGAAAACGTAACCGATTCGGATACCGTTCTTTACGCTGTTGACTTCGAACAAGCAGGCAAAAACCGGTCTAAACCGGATAGATCCCTGATCATGTGAAAATATGAGATGATGCAATATAATGAAATTTGACTTCACGGTATCAAACTGCATTAGAAACACCTAAAAATGTTCATGTCAAAAATTATGTGTTTATCAGTGTAATTGGTGTATAAATACAGTAATATTTCAAAATTTTTAACAAACCAAAATAGAATCAAAATATTTAAAAATGAATTGTTATCATAATCTCTAGCTTCAGTTTGATTTTCTTTTGAAACGCGATTAATATTAATGCAATTCATTTTGCATTTGCAATTTGAGCTACAAAATACCCTTTCTATTTTACACTGTCATTTCTTTACACTTCTTGTCATTGAATAATAAGGAAATAACTTGCCGTATATCTATTTTTGCAGTTTTATCAATCTCGATCGGTGTACACGCGCCTAGTTAGGTACAAGAATATTTGCACCTTGTACTGAGTAGAGTTTGCAAGTTTTAAAAATTATGTGTTTTGTTTTATTTATATTTGGTGATTGATAGACAAGTAATAATTTACTAATTGCATTTTATAGATAATTTTAACATGGTTAATCAATAAATTTGGCGGCAAATTCAGTAAATGTTTTAGAGTAAGTAAATCATTAGGTTTTATTACATAAAAATATCAATATTAAGTTACAAATAGATAATACATAAGATAATGATCTTTTTTTTTGTATGTCATCGGCTTCAACTGCTAATGATTATGATCTTAAAAATTTATTTGTTATTTTTTAACCATGCTGTTTCGGAATTACACAGTTTTAGAGGAAACTTAGTGCATTTGGCCTTCTTAGAAAAAAATGAGACCTAACTTTACGAAGTGTGATATTTCGATGATACTTAAATATTTTAGGCACTTGTGAGACTTCACAAGACCGGACATTGTTTGGTCTCTTCAAAAATAAAAAAATTCAATAGAAAAATAAAAGTTGAGGTGGTTTGCAGGATAGAAAAAGACAATTGAGACATGTCATATACACTATGTTATTTGTCTTAAAAAAGTGTTCCAATAATGTCACATTTTGACAGCTCTCAAATTAATCGTTTCGGATTTACAGGCGAAGAACGAAAACCGTCATTTTCGGTTTTTCGCCAATATTTCAATAACTAAATGATTGATTGTAACAACCAACTTGCCTAAAGGACCACCGCTTATCACCAAATGTAACAACCAACTTGCCTAAAGACCATTTGTAACTACTATTAGGTATTTAGCTACTGTTGTTAATATACTATTAAAAGATTAAGGCAGCGTCGTCACCAGCCAAAGGGTCCTGGAGTCCTGAAGGAACATCCATTCACCAGTGGCAAATAAAAATAATAAAAAAATTAAATTAAAAGAATAAAAAATCATCCCTTAATAGCATAGTCGAGCGGTTCTTGCCAACTAGTTTTAGACTCTTTTAGTCCTAAGGGAATAGAAACGCCAAGGCTTCTCAAATGCTCGGAGTATTTTTGCTGGTTTGGAAAGGGAGGAGAGAATAATAGTAAGTATTAAAACAATAACAAATGTATATTAACAATAAATATAAAATTTGACAAATGTCTTAAGAAAAAAAAAACAATAAAATTCCATTTTGTGAATAAAGCACTATAACTACATAGTAATATAAAGATATGCATAATATAACTATAATTCAGGACGAAAATGTAAAATTGGCATTTTTATGTAAATCAATCAATCAATTATTATTAAACAAAACACTTTAAAATTAAGTTAAAATATTTACCCATAATTCACATCATACACAAAACTTTATTCTACACATTTCTTCACAATACAAAACGAGAGCTTTCACCCTTACGGCGAAAGTTTTGGACCTTAGTCCGAACTCGACTGAGAGTTTACCCAAGTGATCCTTGTCTGGACGAAATTTAAAATACAACACTACCGTGTACCACATTTATTTCAAAAAAGTATATTACTAGTATTTGAAATCAATGTACACTACAGTGTAATCATTGTACCCCACTACGCGTCGACAGCTTAAAACATATTTTTGTTTTAAAACTCTATATCTGTTTACCAAATTGGTCAAAAAATTCAGCGTTAATTTAGAACATTTTATAACTTCTTAATTTACATTACATTAGTTTTTAAAAAATATAGTAAGAACCGATTTTAAGATATCTTGAAATATGTGCATTGCTTGTGTACATGACAGGCTACAAGAGTGATAATTATGCACATTTTGATTGTCAATATATCATTTTACAGACGGTCAAAAAATTTAATTTTTTTTGGTTACGTAAAAGACACTTTTATTAACCTGATATTTCAATTTAATTGAATTTATAAGAAAAGCCATTTTACGAGTGAACTACCTTCATAAAATATAAAATATAATATACGTAATTATAATTATAATTTATTTAATTTT
This sequence comes from Psylliodes chrysocephalus, assembly GCA_927349885.1. NCBI lineage: Eukaryota > Metazoa > Arthropoda > Insecta > Coleoptera > Chrysomelidae > Psylliodes > Psylliodes chrysocephalus. The sequence continues at coordinate 75,442,776 of OV651815.1, forward strand.
AGAATTATTTTGTTCGATCATTTTGTTTATTGTATAATAAAAATAAAATTATAATATACATGTTTTTGAAAATGATAAATATAATATGAAGTACCTAAATACATAGAACATTCATCGGCTCTTTCCTGTTCCGCGGCTAGAGATCAATAGAACCAGTAGAACAATTAATGCCAGTGAACGAATACTGAAAACAGATTCAGCACCGTGCAGTGTCGGCCGATTCCTGTTCAGTTCATTAGAAAGAACAGTTCACTAAACATGCTACCTCAGAACCTATGCTTGAGTACTGGTCCATTCTTTTCTTAACAACTCTGGTAGCAACACCTACCATACCTTAAATACTACTATAGCTACTATACTAATATATCTACTATACTAATATAGCTACTATACTAATATAGCTACTATACCTATACCTACTATACCTATACCTATATACCTATACCTACTATACCTATACCTACTATACCTATACCTACTATACCTGTACCCACTATACCTATGCCTACTATACCTACTCTACCTATACCTACTCTACCTATACCTACTCTACCTATACCTACTCTACCTATACCTACTCTACCTATACCTACTCTACCTATACCTACTCTACCTATACCTATACCTATGATGTTTAAAAATCAAAATGTTTAACTAGGCATTTAATCTACCAAGACGAAAAGTTATAAATCAAGCTTTACTTGCAGGCAAAGTGCTGCTGGTGAGGCCCTCTGCAATTTACATGAAAACTGTGATCAAATTTTGATTTATCATCCTAAAAACTTCCAAATACCAAATTTCGTGTAAATCATGCTTTTATTAATATAAATACTTATAAAAAACTTTAAATTTAAAAACAAAATTTTTTTTGACAAAGGTAATTGACCAAGATTCTCATATTTTAGCCTAACGAATCTGTGCTAGTGTTCTGTATGGTCTTTTCAGAGTCACCCTGTAAAACTTGAATGTATAGAAACAACAGCAATAAATGTACCGTCCTAGCTGTTTAATAAAAATCGTTTTAGATTAAAAAAAAAACGTAATCATTTTTAAAATACCTTTCCTTCGTCTATTTTACTAGAACAAGTCTCTATATCCTCCAAATACGACTCTGGCCTTGGCGTATCACTTTCAGAATCATAATGCGCTAATTCGTAATCTATTCCGTCTTTTTGTATTTTCACGAGTCTTTTATCCAGCCAAAAACTCAGCTCCTTATCCAGCGTACCAATATTATTTCTAATAAATTCAAAATCTTTAGTGACCTTCACATAATCTGCTACCATGAGGCTAATGAGTGGTGGTTGTGATCTATTTAGATAATAAATTCTTCCTCCGTTAGGGATAAAGCCATATCGCTCCACCTAAATCACAAATAAATCATTTTTATTCGTTTGGCACGAAATTTTAAAATTGAATTTTTTGAAAAGGCGTATAATGAACTAAAAGACCAATTTTTTATTATTTCTTTGTACTTTTTAATCCATGTCTTTGTGTAAATGTTTATTTGTATTTGTTTCTTCTTGTTTGTAAATAATTAATTTTCGGTTAATGGTTGATTGTATTAAAACCAAATATAATATTATTATTAATAAATACATTATAATTACCATCGATAGTAAATTTTGGACAAGTCCTTTAGATGTTTCATACATGTCGCTTAGCAATAAACCTTTTAAAATCCAGTAAGAATCCCAGTAATAATATTCCTTAAATCTACCACCTGGGATAATAAAAGGATGTTCCACAGGTATCAACGAATGGGTATCTGGGTGATCAAGTACATGATAAGACACTTTTCGGGTTAGAGTCGGCCAAATGTCGATAATATGTTGAGCAAAATGCCTTACAACCGGATCAGCAATCTCTTTAATAATCTTCGGTTCTTTTTTAAAATCTCTGGGATACTCTTCATCTAATTCCCCTATAGCTTTAAAATTTTGATAAACGTATTCTGCTATTTGTTCTCTGGAAGGGTTGTCGTCATTTTCAGCCATTAAGGTTTGAAATTTTTTTAACGTTTCGTTTACTGGATTTATCATAGCCATGTCTACGAATGTTTTAGAATCATTAAAAATTTTGGCTGTTTGAACTACGTGAAGAAGATCTCCTTGACAGTATATAGGGCTGTGGCACGATTGCTTGTGTTGGGATGTACTTGGATGGATAAGACTTAATACACTTATCAGAATTAGGAGTAATGTGGTTTCTACAAAAAATTAATATATTATTTCTTATTAATATTACTTAGTTACCTTTTGATTTTTTACCATTTACAATCAAAATCATATTTATGATGTGAATAGTTTAGTTTTTGAAATACCAGAATTTTGAGACATCTTGAAAAAAATATTAGTTAATATTGACAATGACAATATTGTCAAGTTAAGCTGTCTCTGTCATTGATAAAGAAACAGGTTGCCAGATCAATGGTCTCTGTTAAAATGTACAGGGACTTCAATAGTATCCGTATTCCACACGTGAAGGTATTAGGCACTCCAAACCACATACTTTGATTTTCTATTACTATATGGAGAATGGTCGCACTGCGCAGCTTTCTGAGTGCCTTTTAAAAGAAGATAGAAAACTCCGCCATTTTGAATCCTTATTACGTGTTGCCTACATCTTGGCGCAATATTTTCAATAGGTGCGTTTTAATCATCCGCTTCTGCTTCGGAATTGTTGGGTTTCTTGTTCTAATCTGACAGGTTAAAACGACTAAACCGACAATTCCGGAAGCAGAAGCGGATGATTAAAACGCACCTGATATTTTGCTTGCTGCTGTCACTGTCAGTGAATATTATTTTTGAAGTCACAGTTTATTGCTAAAGAATCAGTTAGCTCACTCGGACCAGTTGGAAGTTTCAAAATAACATCCACTCCAGGGATACAAATTCAGGATACGCAGAAGACTGCTGTTTTATTATAGGCGGTTGTCATGTATTGTATTATCCGAGTTGTGCAGTGTATAAACTGTGGCATAGGAATCAAAATGGCCGCGCCCTATGTCGGGCGTGTCAGACCTCTCTCTTGCACCGTATGCTAACAGATTGGGATAAATGGAAAATTGCTCTGAAGCAATAATGTCAAAGACTTCATATCAATAAAACATGAACAAAATTTAAAGATAGAATGTTTTTATGGCTTTTGAATAAGGGAAAGTGTTAGAGATTTCTTGTTAATCTTGTTAAAAAGTAAATGAGATTTTAACATTCAGTATATTATTTTTATTTTATGTTAATTCATCAAACTGTGCAAAATAGTTGGTTGTTGTCAATAAAGTTGAAATATAATTTTCTAAAAAGTCATCTGAATTTATTTCAAAATACATAAAAAGAGCAATTGATATTCAAATGATTCACACACAAATCTTTAAGCCTTGGTTGTATTGTTTTATGTACTGTTTACTAGTTTTTGACTTTGATTTAATTATTTTTTGAAAATAAAATTAAAGGGTTGTCAAAAGTAAAACCTGGTATTTTTAGATTAAGTCTTTGGTATCAACTGTGGCCTAAATACTTTCCTATAGAAACGATATTCTAGCACCTATTTCACTCAAGACCATCATATCCATTCTTTTTGCAAAAAATACCATTGTTATTCCAAGAAATATTTTAAAAAGTTTATTAAAAGATTAATTAAAAGGAAATTTGCGTAATAAGTATAAGATTCTTCTACTGTTTTTAACCCGATTAATTTTTGTTTCAGATTCTAATTTACTAACTTCCGTTCATCACTCGCAAGATCCCCGACAACCATAAATATACAGATCTGCTAATAAAAGGTGTTAGTTAAAGTGCTCGAACCCCAAAATATCCTCCTATCGGTACGTAAATCACCCTGTTAACAGTGTTTGTGCTTTGGTGCTCTTTCTCTTTCGTTCTAATGAAACTTTACGTTACGAGATAAAATCCGGTTTCCCTTTATTAAAAAAACGGCAATGTTCACGCGAAGTGTAATGAGCTTGTCTGTACACAACCCTATGGAATAAAGTTTCATTTGTCGAAAGAACAGACAGACGGTCGGAAAATGAGGAGAAAAAATCCTCACGCGAACCAAGAAGTGATGCAGGAAAAGAGGGCTCCAGGCTCGTGGCCTCTTTATAGCTTAGTTAGCACCGTCGCTGTCGCATGCTATTTGAACGGGCTGAGCGGTGATTTCGTGCACGACGATATTCCTGCTGTGACACTTAATAAGGACGTTTTGGCCGTTAATCCGCTGAGCCACGTTTTCAAGAACGATTTCTGGGGAACGCCCATGGCAGATTTGTACAGTCACAAATCGTATCGGCCACTCACCATTCTAACGTTCAGGTAAGCTTCCTTTTTTTCTACTTCGTAAAAATGATAACAATCTACGACTTAATGTCTCATTAAGCATAACAAATTTCTAATGGATTTTATACATAAACAAATTTATTACTGAGGCCCTTCCTATGGACCCTTAGTATTGCATTCGTGCAGACGAAAAATAGTATATTACATTACGAGTGTGGAAAGTGACATTTTTCACACGAGTGGGAAATATTGTCGCACGAGGCGTAAGCCGAGTGCGACTATCACACGAGTGTGGAAAATCACTTTTCACACAAGTGATGTACAATATTTTTCCTACGACCACAAAATAATTTCATCAAAAAATGTAAAACCAGATTATTATAATAATTAAAATGTATTTAAAAAAATAATCAACAATAATCGTATTTATTAAATTTTCATAATTTCTAAACAAATAAAAAAAAAATAAAAAAAAAAAATAAAAAAAAAATTCTGGCACAGCCAGGATTCGATCGCGGTCGTTGGACGGTCTCAAATTGCAAAGTTGATGCTCTAACCAACTGAGCTAACAGGCCTTACGGTTATTGATTGATCTAATCGCTTATGTGTTTAACCAGAATAAAAAGCAAATATATCTTAGTTATTTTAAAATTATTTTAAAAATAATTGTTAAAGATAAATATCTAGGATCTAATTTACAATAATTTAACAATCATATCGATTTTAGTATTAATATGGACATTACATAGATCAAAATAGAAATTATGTGTTTGACATTTTCTGACAGCTACTGCGGAAAGTAGCATATTCTCACTTGGGTGGAAAGTAAATTCTTATTCATACGCGTGTGATATAGGGCACTTTCCATAAGTCTATATAGTGTGATATGTGTCACTTTCCTAAGTGGTCGTAGGAAAATGTTATTACCTCCATTGTTTAATACTTTTTTTCGTGTTTCCGAAAATGCAAAATAAAAATTCGTCTGGTCGTCTGTGTGTATGTATGCCGGCACGATAACTTTAGAACGAAAGTTCTGATTGACTTGCGATTTTGATTTTTTTGAATAATTACTTCTAACTTAGAACCATGGGAGTCGTTACACAATTCTATAGGGAGGGGCAAAATTTTGAAAAAATGTAGGATGTTTATTTGTTGAAAAACGGAGAAAATGAAAAATAAAAGAGTAATACAAATTAACAAAAGTTTCTTATAAATAAAATAACCCAACAACAAAGACAAAAACTAAAATAAAAAAAAAAACAAAAACTTACAACATATTTTTAAAAAACAAACAGAAGGTGTGATATAAAAGAAAAATATGAACAAGAAGACAGCCATACATAATAAAAAAAATAAAATATTTATAGAAACACAAAATCAAAAAAACTCAAACACGTCGACAAACACCAAGAAAACGCAAATTTTTAATTTCTTCTTCCTCTACCTAAAGTAATCGATAACAGAAAACCTGATTTCTTTTTAGTTTTTTGCGATTATTTTTCGATGTACGCTCATCATGCAAAGCGCAGTCAGCCTATTTTCATTCATTATTCGCTCTGTGCGTGACAGCAGCGCCAACTAATTTATGAACTAACTGACGATATTTGCGTATACTGACAATACAATTTTTAATGGGATTTGTAATTAAAAAAAATATATGTTGATTTTAATAAAAGTATATAGATTTGTAAAACAAGTAAAAAAAATAATTATTATTATATATTTTTTACTTTAGCTAAAAAAATTAGTATATTCAATAAAAATCAATAATAAAACTTATGCAGGCAACAATATTTACGAGAAAATGTATGTTATGTTGCCTAAGCCTAATAAGTTGTCATTGAAGAAAAGGTTAAATAATGTGAAAATAAAACATTACCATTATATAATAACAAAACGTATCAAAACGTATTAACAAAAATAATTGGTAAATTTGCGATCGTAATTTTTATTTTTCGTATTTTTAGTTCGAAAGAACCCATAGAAATTATTGATTAAAATTGGTTTCCTATCAATACGTCACAAGATTGCATTTCAGCCACATACAATAATCAAAGGCAGAAATCTAATCCTTGCATAACATTTAAGAGTTAAGGGATGTCGGACAATACTGTAAAATAATAACTTATTGCTTATTTAAAACCTTTCAATTTTCTGATGTATACAATTTCCAGTATTACTGTTATTATTACAAAAATAAAGGATAAAAAGGTTATCCATATCTCAAATGTGGTGTATCTAAAGGAAAGGAAGTCTTTATTACAAAAATTATTTATTATTTTGAAAACAAGTGTGCTAAATTTAGGTTACATCTCCTGATACATGGACTTTTGTCATCAGGATTTTGTTCCCGGTGTGCCTTTCTGTTAAGACTCCAGGTTCTGGAGGCCTTTCTTATTGCTGGTTACCGCTACACACCCTCGTGCTAGGTTCAACAGGACATCGCTTTCTGACTTTATCTTTGCTACAGGGGGTTGCTACACATGTACGTTGGCAACGATTCCCATTCTTGGGGCCTTTCTTATTTTTTTCTCATAATTTGTATGAGGAATCACCCCCATTTAGTACGGAGGACAGAACGCTTATCTTGGAACACTAATCTTGGAATTGGATTTACGAAATTTAAAACTATTGAGCTCCTGATGAGGACTTAAATGCTTTTAAGTCCTCATCAAGAGCTCAATAGTCGGCTTAGCCGGATGTTCCTTTTTTTATGCTATTTGTCCCGTCTTTTTACTATAAAAGTACCACACTTTTTAATTATTTTCTTCATATTCACTTGCTTAGTCTCTCTCTAACTATTAAGATTTACTCTCATATTGGTTAATATATTATTAATTAATATTATGTTTTTATTGTCAAATTGCTTTTTAACATTTAATACCTTAATTATATATGGCCTCACCATTTATCTTAAAACTTTTCACATATTTCTATCTGTTATAGCTTTTATTGCTACATACATATATAAATTAAAATATTTGTAACATTAGATTGTAATTTGCCACAAATTATTTAAAAGAATTTTTTTTATTTTTTGTTTGAAGTAGTCGTTTAAACTACTCAACATTGGTCAAATTTTCCTTTTTAAAACCTTTTTTTTAGATTGTCATTAATTCATAAAATACCTTAACATTGTTATAGTCTCGTCAGCTCTTCAATTACTAAGTTAGTAACCTATTAGTTTTATCACATGTTAAAAATTTTTTAAAATTTAAAATTTTAATTCTTATTTATCACTAATCCAGTAATTGTTATAAAATATTGTTTCACTTCATCAAATTTGGTCTTATTGCATTCTTTCTTACAGGCCTGATGATGGTCATTGACCGAAACTAGTCGCTTTCCCTGTTTTACAATAAATAATTTTTGTGGTTAAGAGTTTTTCCTTTCCTTTACAAAAATAAAGGTTTCTTTCTTCTTATTGTACAGCTATCCATTTATTTCTTTGATTTAATTTCCATTTTGCTACTGAAAATTTATATAATTTACACTGTTTTTTACTTTCCTATCTGTATACAGATATAAGGAAAGTATAGGAATCATGATTTTTTTCGACCTCGAGTTTTCGACGGATTTTTACGTTTTGAGGTCCCCTGAATCCGTTTTGACTATTTTCGCGATGATGTCTGTGTGTGTGTGTGTGTGTGTGTGTGTGTGTGTGTGTGTGTGTGTGTGTGTGTGTGTGTGTGTGTGTGTGTCTGTAGGTCGCATAACTCATGAACCGATACACAGAAAAACACCAAATTTTAAACTTAAGCTTTGTTTCAGCGTCCAATGAGCTGATTAGATTTTCGGCAGAGTCGGAACATCTGGGGGGGTACTTTATAAATGGTCATTTTTATATTTTATGGAATATATCTGTTATTTACGTTTGGAGAAAAAAATTCTTCAAATAAAAGTTACTTCTTATATAATTATCTATAATTTTTGTTTTATGGAAAATTTTCCTAAAATGGTCCGTATTCGAGAAATTTGACAAAATGTAAAAAAAATAATTTTTTATAAAAATTGTTCAAATAAAAGTTGTTTATAATATAATTCTCTATATTTTTTATCCTATAAATAATTTCTCTAAAATGGACCGTATTTGAAAATGTGTAAATTTCGAATTTTGAAGAAAACTCAAAAACGGATAAAGGAAAAAACATTAAATTTTAAACTTAAGTTTTATTTCGACCTGAGGTGAACTGATTAGATTTTGGACAGAGTCGGAACATTTGGGGGGGTACTTTATTGGTGGTCATTTTTATATTTTATGGAATATATTCGTTATTTACGTTTGGGGAAGAAAATTCTTTAAATAAAAGTTACTTACAATATTATTATCTATAATTTTTGTTCTATGTCAAATTTTCCTGAAATGGTCCGTATTCGAGAAATTTGACAAAATGTGCAAAATTCTGATTTTTAAGAAAATTGTTAATCTAAAAGTTGTTTGCGATATCGATCTCTATAATTTTTGTTTTTAAATGACTTTTCTAAAATGGACCGCAATGGAAAAATTGGAGGAAAAGTGCTAAATTAAAATTTTTCAGTATTTTCGTTTTCAATGAATATCTATAGAAAAATGTTTCGAGGTAGATGTATGTGGAAAATGTATATATTTAGTTTATCCTCTAAACATTTTTAGAGATGCTGCAATAGGTTAACTAGATAGGAAAGTCATGTGTTGGACACATCAGATTTTTCTGCTAGTATTTTTACAATTTACAACACAGCAACTGCTATTGCTTTATCGCCTTGGACAAATTTCGCTTGTGTTTGATTTTGTAGGTTTTATTGAGTTTTTTCGTGGTTTTTAGTAGCATTGTTGTATTTGGTTGTTGTCAAGTCAACTAGTGTCAAAGTCATAATAAAACTAAAATAATAATAAAAAAACATAATCTCTTAATTCACTTGTCTCATTTACACAGAATATTTCATTTTTGTGTTAATTTCACGTAATAATACGTCAATGCGCATGCGCCTATACTTGATTTATTACTAAAAATTGGTATCGTTGCAAAAAGGAAAAAAATATTTTTAATACTACATTTAGTACTAAATTAATAACTTAATTTAGGGCTAAATTTTAGTACTTAATTTAGTATTGTGACATACAGCCATTACGCGTTGTAAAGTCGTAAAAGCCGGGGGGGGGGGGGGGGGCAACTGCCCCCTTGCCCCCCCCAAACGACGCCCATGCTCAGAATCCTATTGATTTTCAGAATTTTCGATTCATCCTAACTACTTTAATATCAATTTTCTTAAAATCCGCCTATGCATTTCTAAACATTCTAAGCTTTCGAATTATATTGAATTTTTTCTAATAGATCTGATGCGATGGTACTGTCATTTTTATTTTATAAATAAATATCAGTCATGTACTGAACATAACTCTAAACTGAAATCCAATTTATTTCTTTTAACGTAGTTGCAATACTCATCCTTTAATTTTTTATTAATAGAATATAAATAGGCGAAGTAAGGAGCCTAAATATTTTACATGAGCAGGCTTAAGAGGTAAAGCGACCAATTATTATTGAATTAATTTCCCAAACAAGTTTTTAAACTCTAATCAAAAGGCGATATAGAATGGTTTTAAAAATCAAGGCTTGTGAAAATCATCACATGTATTAACCTAAATAATGCCAATGCTTCTTCACAAACCAAAAAATTCAACGTCCTAATACTACTATCGGCTTTCGGTCTTTCGTTCCAAGTTAAATCATTTCTCGTTTTTGTTACGCTACGAGTTTACCCTTGTGGGCCTCAGTCTCGATAAGGTGAAAACCACCATTATAGCGTCTCTCGAATTTATAATGCAGTTATAAAAAAATAAAATTTGCACTAACGTTAATAACTATCAGAACAAATTTACTCATAACTATGAAGACTAGTCTTCATACTCATGACCACTGTGATACGCTACTAGATCCTGCTTGACCTAATTAAAAATTAGATGGTTGCCCATAGGTAATGACAGATTATAACATAGCAACCCTTTGATAGTGTTAATGTTATGAATAGTTGTATAGATTGATCAATCATGTTTTTCAAAATAAACATAAGACGGCTCTGTATGTGAACCTTATGTGAACCGGCGTTGAAAAAAATACATAACCTCGAAATTTTTATCAAAACTGAGGGCGGGGATTATGAATGCAAAAGAGATTAAGTCAGACAAACTTTTCGTATGACGAGTTCAAATTCGCAGGCTATATTTTCAATGCCATCGAACACAATAAATTAATAACGCAGGAATAAAAAGGGATAGTTTTTTTAAATAACACGTACAAGAATAGATAACACGCTTATATGATAAATACATTACAATTAGGCATTCCAACGACCTGTCCAAATGGCTACCAGTGGGGACTGACAGTTTAGATATGGCAACCCTCTTGTCATGTTGTCATTAACAGGGTCAATGATACATATATAATTATATAGATTGCTCAAAGATGGTCGTTTGCGAGCGGCCGTGTTACCTGGCAAATATTTAGTAATTTGAATCGGTTTAGCAAAAATGTGTTTTATAACCAATTTTCAGCCTTTGGATATTTAAAAAAAAATAGCTTACATTTTTACTTCAAGGCATAAGCTTATGTTTATTTTGAAAAATATGAATGATCAATCTATAAAACTATCAATTTCATTGACCTTGTCAAATCACTAGGCCTACAGGGTTGCCATAATTTTGCCATATCATAACCTGTCAGAACCCACTGGTAGCCAATCAGTTTGAAATGCCTAATAGAGAGATATTTCTAACCTCATTTTAAAAATTTTAAATTGCAGTTCATCTATTTTGCATTCTATAATAGTACATAATATGGGAGAGACATCAGAAATTACTATTTTAGAAGGTTTAGATAACGATGCTATTAAGTATTTATTATTAGAAAACTTCGCACTAATCCGAATGTCGGCGAGCGCATCCGAAAGCTATAAAGTCGCCACTATCCGTTCTCCTTAAACATCCACAATCAAGCACAGGCACAATCTTTAATAAAGTCAGGTCTAGAATGTAAACGATCTACGCATGCTCAGATGTCAAAACAAGAGCGGCGCTAATAGTGACTGACCATACTTGCAATAACTTTCTATTATTTTGAGATTGGAATTTTAAAACCAACATACTTAATTAGGTTCCTCTTTTATAAAAATATAAGCTAATTACAAGAATAAATAAATTTTTTATAATTTTTATTTATATGAAATATTTTTATTTCTTGTATAATTGTTTCTATGCCTTCATTACCTTATACATAATTAGCCCAATCAGATTAGGTGAAGAACAGGCTTGAGATTCTGAAAAATTGGAAGCAGCAATTTTCCTTCGGAATTCGTTGGAGGGGGTCTGTGGTAGTCTAAATTCAAAAAGTTGGGATTCCAAAGTTGTCGTTACCTCCGCCAGCTTGATTTAAAGGGTTATTTTTTGTATCTTGAATAACTCATGTATTTTCAATGTTACACGGAAAATAGTTTTTACAAAAGTTATTTAAAATTAAATTTCCTACAATTCTGATTTTTTTTTGTACGATCGATTTTTTTCGATTTATACCCGAAAAGAGGGGGTGAATTTTTGGTTATAGAATAACTCGTTTATTTTCAATTTTACGAGAAAAATTGTTATAAACAAAGTTGTTTAAAATTAAATTTCCTACAATTCTGTTTTTTCTGTACGCTCGATTTTTTGTATTTATCCCTGAGAAGAGTGGGGGTAAACTCTTATCATTGTATTATCACGTTTCTTTTTAATTCCAGGTATACAGTAAACCCCAAAAGAACGAGGCAGCTGCTCCGTAGAGCGCGTGAGAGCGAGCCTGAGTTTTAGTTTGTGAATACGTGACAAATACAATACTTAGGTTCACCCCCACTCTTCTCAGGGATAAATACAAAAAAATCGATCGTACAAAAAAAAAACAGAATTGTAGGAAATTTTATTTTAAACAACTTTGTTTATAACAATTTTTCTCGTAAAATTGAAAATAAACGAGTTATTCTATAACCAAAAATTCACCCCCTCTTTTCGGGTATAAATCGAAAAAAATCGATCGTACAAAAAAAAAGCAGAATTGTAGGAAATTTAATTTTAAATAACTTTTGTAAAAACTATTTTCCGTGTAAAATTGAAAATAAATGAGTTATTCAAGATACAAAAAATAACCCTTTAAATCAAGATGGCGGAGGTAACGACAACTTTGGAATCCCAACTTTTTGAATTTAGACTACCAGAGACCCCCTCCAACGAATTCCGATGGAAAATTGCTGCTTCGAATTTTTCAGAATCTAAAATACTAATCCGATTGGGCTAAATATAGTCCAGGGCATTTAGATCAAAATCACCCGAATAGCGGAACTTTGCTCATACACCAGATATCAAGATGCGGTTTTCTGCATTGTGTTCAGGAAGGTCCAGAGAAAAAAATTTACATGGTCTGGTTTGGTGCATTTTACGAAACATGCCTTCTGGGCCGGAAAATGCATTTTCCAATTGCATCATAATTTGCACCATTATAGGAACGACTGGAAACTCGGAAAAATCGTTTGGACATCATTATTCGGGGGTTTTTGGGGCTGCCGAACTCGATTCTGGAATTAGAATTACCAAGGGGCGCACAAGGGTGGCTTTGTGGGGGTGCGCGGAGGGTGAATTGGGGGAGAAATGGCAGCGTGCATGAAAGTCGCTCCAAACTCGTTACTCGGGGGTTTTCGGGGATGTAAAAGGTACAAAATGTATATTTGAAGAATGTTCGAGAATGTTCAATATTGTTTGGGGGAAACCACATGTATATTTATTTAAAATTTCATCTAAATTTTTATTATTCATACTCCCCGGGAAGTCTAATGCCAAAATTGAATTCGGCATCCCCGAAAACACCCGAGTAAAGAGTTTGGAGCGACTTTTATGCACGCTACCATTTCTCCCCAATTCACTCCCCGCGCACCCCCACAGTGTCACCCCCGTGCACCCTGCGGGTAATTCTTATGCCAAAATCGAGATCAGCAGCCCCGAAAACCCCCGAATAATGATTTACGAGCGATTTTTCCGAGTTTCCAGTCGTTACTATAATGATGCAAGTTATGATGCAATTGGAAAATGCATTTTCCAGCTCAGAAGGCATTTTCCCAAAAACACGCCAAACCAGACCATATAAACTTTTTTCCCTAGACCTTCCTGAACACAATGCAGAAAACCGCATCTCGATATCTGGTGTATGAGCAAAGTTCCACTATTTTTCCTAACTTCCCTGGACTAATATACAATTGTTCACATTCTTGTATCGATCTTACCTTGTTTTTATTGCAAAATGTAATGCCTAACTTTTTTATTAAACAAGAAACTTTGTTATTATTGCCACGGATCTAAAAAATGCGTACCTATTTGCCATGTTAAAAAATTAGTTTCATCAACTTATATTTTTAACAAATGTCAAACTTTTTTTCATGCTTTTTCTATTCTTACATTTTTCAGTTAAACATTATTGAATATTCGGGCCTTTTCAGACGGATACACTATTTTTAAAAATATCAATGATCTATTTTACGTTTTAAAGAGTTCTTTCTTGAATTATAAAAGGTTTTTCTTGCATTAAATAAGTTTTTTTTTTAATAATAATTTAGTAGCCCGCCTACACGTTAAATATCAAATAAAGTAGGTTTTAATAGTATATTACATAACCAGAGTTGTAAGGAGCTTATTACATGCGAGTAAAAAAGTTGCGCGCGAGCCGCGTAGCTGCGAGCGCAGTAATTTTATGATCATGTAATAAGCTTACAACTCTAGTTGTGTACTATACTTTTTCTACGACTATTTTAATTTATAGAAATAAAAAGCATAACAAGTAACTTTATTTCACAAAATTCTGGAACAATTTAAATTAAACATTTATTTGTAATAATTAATTGTAACATTTTGGCAATTATTTATAACTATTCCCTTACGCGGTAAATAGTGGGATGACGTAAACTGTAGGGTGTGTTCTTCAACATTTTGGCAATTATTTTTAACTATTCCCTTACGCGGTGAATGGTGGGATGACGTAAACTGTATGGTGTGTTCTTCTTGGACATTGGTATTTTCAGTATATATAAAGGTTTGTAGATTATTTTCAATTAAATTTATAATTCTATTGGCTATTGACGTCTTATAATTTATTGACTCATCGACATATCCTTCGACTGTTGTTGAAGATTTCCATCCGCCATGTCGTTTAAGGGCCATTAGATCACCTTCGGCATCAACCAAAAGAGTGGCAGAAGTTCGTCTTAAACAGTGACCTGTATACATTTTGGGATCTGGTAACTTTAAATATTCGGCTATTTGTTTAGGAATACCACCTATTTTGTTTAATCCTACCACTTGTTTCGTACATTTACCTTTTTAATAGTTAAGGAAAAATTAATTTGTTTGCGGATCGCTAATTTGTTGCCGAATCTCTATATATTGTTTGCAGATTTTATAGAAATTTCCGGAAATTACGAAAGATCTACATACTTTAGTTTTCGTATTAGGGATTTTAACCAATAATATGGTACTTAAATCATCGATATCACTAATTTTAATATTTTTTAATTGTTGTTTCCTACAAGCTCCACATATTCCAACAATTGCAATAACCTTAAAATAAAAGTAATATAAGTATACTTTTATGTTATAGGTACTATTAAATAACATACCTTCGTTAATAAATATTGTACATCACGAGCTTTATTTAAAAAAAGTTTTATTAGATCAGCATGTAAAATTTTAGATTTTTTGTTTTTACAACCTTCTGACTTTTTAAGTAAGCTCGCAATTTCGGATAATTTTCAATGTTTACATTATTTTTCAAAGTTATAACACTTCTTAACATAGAATATATTGCCCATAATGAGGACGGTTTATTTTTTTTAGCGATTTCTCCAAAATAAGCCAAGAGTACGTTTTCAGAAAATGATTTTATATTATTTGCCATTCCATAAATTGCTGATATACCTTTTTATATCTTCCTTTTGATTTTTCTGGTAATAGGTTATTGGTAGTGTTTGCAGCTAACTGAATAATATTGGGTGGTGTGCTACTTAATTCATCTTCACTATCCGATGAACACATTTTACTTTTTTCAATTTAAATTATTTGTACATTTACATTGACAGCTTGTATTATTAATTTAATTCTGTCAAAATAATGGCAACTGACGCGTAATTTTTTTTATTACGTGCTAGTCATTACGTGACATACTTATTTAGCATTCAAATAGTAGGTAATGGACAATTTACTAGTAAGGGAGTAGAAAAAGTAATATAAATGCATTTTAAGCTTATAGCTTTAAAATAAAAGTAAATTTTTGTTGGTTTTTCTCAGATTTTTAAGTTTTTGAAATATAAAAATATTTTTCCGGTTTAGAACGAAACAGCCATTTAAAACGATGCCCTACTTTCTCTTTGATTTCCAGATAATTTTAACCTTAATCTTCCACAGATATATAATATATTTTTAAATTCTAACAGTAAGTAATTTTCCAACCAAAATCGTAAGGCTTCCTTCATTACAAAAGTCAAATATCTCCCAAAACTTTAATATTTACTCAGCTAATTCGGTAATCCTTTTTAAACGAATCCGTGAAGTCACGTGCTACTGCAAACTTAATATTTACCCGCTGCCTTATCCTCTAATCCTCCTCTATACAACAAGTTATGCTGGTAAAGAATTGTAGCATGGAAGCCATAGGTGGCGCGAATAAATGTTTGTTAAATTCCACATCTGGGAATGAAGTTAAACTATGTGCATAGCATGTATAGTGGTTGTAATACAGCATTTCTTAGCTTACGTTTGCTTTATACGAACTCCAGCACAAAATGGTTTATGAAATATTTTGTTGTGCTCTTGGGACTGCATCCCATATTATGTTACACGATAAATTTGGAAGGGTTAATACTCGTAGCATACTACGTTTATTTAGAAGTATGATTTTATAGTACAAGGGATATGGGTAAGAAATAATATACAAACACTTTGTTATTAAAAGTATGTAATATTGAACGCCATAAACTAGGAATCGCCTGTCTGCCGCTCCCAACAAGTAAAATTTTTCAAAAAAAAATTTAAAACATTTGACAATATCGAACGGTAGTCCGTCTTGTGATTCGATCATGTATTAGGAAGTAGTGAGTTTAATGATTATCAAGGCGTGGAGAGAGGAAAGGTACACAAACGGAAAAGTTAACAGTGCCGTACCTTATGCAAGAGTTTATATATTGTTAATTACTATAAAATGCTAGATGAAAGCGAAGGACATGATTTTAAAAAGTGTTTTATGGTATATTTTCAACTTTGAATGTAAAAATAGTATTTCATAGTATTTAATTTTGAGTAAATATACCTACTATAAAGATTGACTGATAAAGGAGAGAATAAAATAGAAAAATATTGTCAAGAACATGTTTTCTATGTGAAGCAAGAATATTATACATATTACTGACTACATACCTTCCTTTATAAAAAAAATGAAAACCTATTAAAGCAATTTTTATTTGCGTATACAGAGATCTTGTAAACCGTAAGATATACATTGTAGGTTAAATAGGGAAAAAGTTTCTTATTTTGACGGATAACACAATGGTCCACAGAAGTTCCAGATTTTCTGACTGGTTCCGGAGATATTCGATAAAATCCGAAAAACCTCATTTTCGTTTTTTAAGTCGTGCGTTATTATAAAAGATACAAAAAAAAATTATACAAAGTTTTTGTTATAAATCAAGTTGCCTATAATCTGCCATGTCAAAATTTTTATTGCGATGTTTCGTATTTCCAGGGCCACCTTCAACTTATTTTTTTAAATACGGACCTGGATTTTTAACTGTAATTTTTTATAGCTTTTGTATAGCTAAATACAACGATATGTTACACTCTACCATTTTACTACGTTTCGTCTATGAAAATATTATCAGCTATGTAGCTTCAGATGATACCGTTTCTTACTTAATTAAAACAAGATAGTTAATTAAATAATAATTAAAAAACAAAAAATGCTAAAAATGTGAAATTTTAAATATTATTTGAAACATAATACAAGAATTATTTAATTACAAAATGGGTTACAATTTTTTATCAAACATGATTAAGTACAACCAGCAAACAAGACTAATGAAATACGAATTATGGTTGTACGCATTCTACAAATAATAAAGCTAATAACAAAAACATAAAATAAAAAACAAAACATTTAGATATAAAATAGATATGCTAACCTACTCTTAAAGATCAGAAAACCTAAAAGTCTCTGAGTTACTACATTCACTTGATGAACCAATATTTACTGATATTATTAAAGGTAGCACTGTAGTATCGACATCCAAGATTTTGTCTAGATTCTACATGTTTTCTTTCGTTTTTAACACATGCTCGATTGCCTTTTGCCAATTTTTCTTCGTAACAAGTAATATGGAGGTTTCTTTTACAAGAAACTTTTATAAGAAACGTTTACAAGAAAATTTTGCAAGAAACTTTTACAATAAACATGGGAAACTTTTACAAGGCACTTTTACAACAAACTTTTACAAGAAACTTTTACAAGAAACTTTTACAAGAAACTTTTACAAGAAACTTTTACAAGAAACTTTTACAAGAAACTTTTACAAGAAACTTTTACAAGAAACTTTTACAAGAAACTTTTACGAGAAACTTTTACAAGAAACTTTTACAAGAAACTTTTACAAGAAACTTTTACAAGAAACTTTTACAAGAAACTTTTACAAGAAACTTTTACAAGAAACTTTTACAAGAAACTTTTACAAGAAACTTTTACAAGAAACTTTTACAAGAAACTTTTACAAGAAACTTTTACAAGAAACTTTTACAAGAAACTTTTACAAGAAACTTTTACAAGAAACTTTTACAAGAAACTTTTACAAGAAACTTTTACAAGAAACTTTTACAAGCAACTTTTACAAGAAACTTTTACAAGAAACTTTTACGAGAAACTTTTACGAGAAACTTTTACAAGAAACTTTTACAAGAAACTTTTACAAGAAACTTTTACAAGAAACTTTTACAAGAAACTTTTACAAGCAACTTTTACAAGAAACTTTTACAAGAAACTTTTACAAGAAACTTTTACAAGAAACTTTTACAAGAAACTTTTACAAGAAACTTTTACAAGAAACTTTTACAAGAAACTTTTACAAGAAACTTTTACAAGAAACTTTTACAAGAAACTTTTACAAGAAACTTTTACAAGAAACTTTTACAAGAAACTTTTACAAGAAACTTTTACAAGAAACTTTTACAAGAAACTTTTACAAGAAACTTTTACAAGAAACTTTTACAAGCAACTTTTACAAGAAACTTTTACAAGAAACTTTTACAAGAAACTTTTACCAGAAACTTTTACAAGAAACTTTTACAAGAAACTTTTACAAATAACTTTTACAAGAAACTTCTAAAATACATTTTCCCCATAAATCAACAGTTTTATTACAGTAGTTGTTGGATATTTACGCGTATTTTCACAACAAATATCTTATTCATATTTCTCACAATTGAATGTTAGTGACCCTTAATATTTTGTTCAAAATAATGTACTACTTATTTTATACCAATATTTTAAAAGTCACTCGCATTGGAGCACAGGTGAGCATTTGAAAATGGACTTTTTTTACCTTAAAAGTAATTAGTACCGAATGAGACGCTCCATGGACGAAATCGAGTTTTGTAGTTATTTTTGTTATTTTGTTCTTCGGTGCCGCTTCGTCAGGAAAACCAGTGGGGGGCCTCTCAATAACTTCAGAGCCTAGACAGACAAACACCAGGTGAGCCTCCCGTTTAATATTGGCCTCTTCAGATTTTTCTTCATTTAACAAAAATTATTTTTTTTATAACGCCGCCTACTATAGGCTATCGTTCCCTAGCAATCCAGAATTAATGAGCTAATTTAGGGGATATTTTACAGTAGTATTGAAAATGCTTCCAGTTATATTAAACAAGACTTGGACCAAGTGTATGAAGCAGAGAATATATACAGAGATGTCGAAACTAATATTTTTGAATAAAAACAAATATTTTGTATATTTTTGACATTAGAATTTATATTGTTTTTGTTATTATCAAGCAGGCCATGAGCCACATTTGGTTTTTAATAAAAAAAAATTCTCGGGGACGGCAGTTTTTATTTTTGTTTCGTTTGGCGGAAGATATTTAACAATCTGTAATAAATGTAAGAAATTAAGTTAAACATTATAAAAAATTAAAATATGTTTTGAGGATTTTGTCCAACAAATTTACACCTCATTTATTACAAATTTTTCAAGTGAGGATTAGGTCCCTTATTGCCCCGACCTCTTCAATTGTGCTTCCATTTTAATAATCATGATTTCAAATACCATCGACAATAAAATTTTAACATGCTTTATCCAGCAGTTTTTTTGTTATCGTGCAATTAGTCAAATAATTCTTGTATGTCGGTAAATTGTATGGCGAACATCAACTATTATAATCGAATTTCAAGATTGTACCGACGCTAACAAACGCCACAGATAACGTCGGATTCGTTGGTGATGTGTAATTTCAACGTACCCTTCACAAGTTAGGGATAACAATCCTCTTAAAGCTAATGAATCAGACCAGGAGTTACCGAGCGGTGAATAATTAATCGTTATTTGACTACAAGCTTACCTGAATGTTAGGACACTGAAGGATACAGCACGATTTGTGGGTGTACAAAGGGCCTATTAAAGTTATCCAGATAAGGTTTTTAACAACGTTGTTTACTTGATTATAGTCTTGTAATCTTTTAAGGTCAGATCAAGATTAGGGAGAATAATGAAGGATTTTGTTTAGTGGACGTTTCATTTTTTTTGTTTCAATAGAAAATGCTTGAGGTTGTCTGAATGTTTAAATGAGTTTTTTTGTGTAATATTATTGAAAATAAATATAATGTGTTTAGAATTGGCACATCCTTTTTATTAATAGTACTTTACAAAGGAAGTCACGGTATCTCTTTTCTTTTGTATAACTTCTTGCAACTTAATTAATAATATTTGTGGTAATTTCTTGGGTTTTTAGGTGCCTGTATGTACTCGGTTAGTTTTTATATTTTTAAATAAAAATAATGTATTAAAGCTTTTGGCACTGATCACCGCCTTCTTCAGTATATTTTTTAACATAATTTTTTTTCCTTTGTACATCGTTATTTTTGTTTGTTAGTTTTTTTTATTTTACATCTGTTTTAAATTTATTTTTTTTTAGATTGAGTTTTAATATTGCTTACAAGAAATTTGTTTTTTTATTAGTTATGAGTTGATGTATTCTTTTTGTATAGCTTACCTTGGGCACAAGTGGGGTGTCTTATCTAACGATTTATTCTTATTTTTTTGTATATATTATTTTTTATTATAAATTAGCCAGATCGGTTTTTTATGTTTTGATCTGTTTCTGGTGTGGATACCAGTTTTTTACTTTTACTGGCCATTATATTGTTTTTTTTTATTATTATATATATATATATATATATATATATATATATATATATATATATATATATATATATATATTTTTTAATTAATTTATTTATTTCTTATCTTTGTATTGTTATATTTTATTATATTATTTTTTTTAATTTATTTATTTATTTTTTATTATTATTACCATGCACCTTTTAGTTGTAATGATAGGGAAGACTTAGAATTATAACTTAAACAAAAAAATTGCAAAAGTGCTGCAAACCGACGACATTACTTATACACATTTTTGAAACAGCTGTTTCATTTTGCAACCTTCTATTTTGCACGCAAATATTGCTTAGCTAAATATGGCAAAACAATTGTTTATTTGCCTTTAATTTTGTCAAAAAGAGATTTTGAAATTTTCTTTAATTAGAAATAACGTAATCCAAAACAAGATAATGTTACGCAAGTTTTTATTTTAACTCAACTTTACAATTCAAATATATAACTGATAACATGAATGTATAACATCTATCATAAAACTGCCCCTCTGACATCAGGATCACCGATTTATATAGCTTGCTTTAACCTTCTAGAACCTTCCCAAAACGTCTAGATGTTTCTTGACATGGAAGGATATTTCTGAACATTTCTCTAACATTCTCCCTTCTTCTTTTACTCGCACGTTTACTTATGACGACCACAGTACACTGTAAGGTGATGGGTAACATTGCCCCCCTCCCTCTTTAGTTATTCGTCCCGAATAACTTGATTTCTATAACCTGGTTGGTACTAACGGGCAAGATCTGGACCACGGTATGGCGCTAAAGTTCCAATGTGACCTACCTGGGGTTTACTTTCCGCTTACAGCTGAATACGGTATCTCAGGTAGTTGATTTTTCTCAATAACGTGTAGGGGCCTTACTAGTTTTGTTGCGCTTCCTAACAAAGTGTGTGGGATTGTACACCCATTCTGGGTCGCCTATCTCAAAATGTGTCCTAGTGGCACGCATGTCAATTCTAGCTTCTACTTTGTCGCCGTTGGCGTTTAGATGTTCCCGAGCGAATTCGTAGCCCTTTGTCCAGATATTGCATACATCATATTTATTACACCTATCCTCTACATCCCGTCGACAATGGATACAACAAAATCTTTCCCAAACTCGTGCCAGTGTCCTTTTAGTGCCAAAATGTCCTTCCAAACGGCTGCTATGAAGCTTCTCCAGTTCACCTCTGACATGTGATTACAGCAGTACCAATTGACGGATTATATGTATTTTATCCGTACCATTGTGAAAATACAGGGAATCCTACTAATAGCTTCACTGTATATCTTGCTGATGTGACGAAGTCACTAAATTTTATTTTTAGTTCATCTTAAAAAAGTATATTTCAATTAATTCCCGCCTGAGAACATGTAGAAGTTCCCCCGTATTTCTGTTTCCCAGGAATTACCGTTTTTTAACAATTGCGAGTACCCTCGTAGATTAAAATATTCTTATATTTGCCGAAATCCGAATGGGCATTTTTAAAGTCGATTTCGTATGGATTATTTACTTTTAATTGTCAAGGTAGTAGAAGGACATTTTTTATATTTCTAAATTGTAAACAGTCAGCTGTAGTGGTGGTATCCCCACTCGGGCCTACTGGTCTTCCATCTTGCTAATAACAAAAACATAAAATGAAAAACAAAACGGTCAAGCAATCTATAAATTTCTATCACCTGATTTTCTGTAAAATCTTTCGCTTAGGTTTCTCGCACCGTATTTTTTCTATCTTTAATGTTTTCATTTTTGCATACATAAGATCTTAATAAAATCATGTTTGCCATGCATGTCAGTTGTAACTTGTCACCAATATTTCTGTTATAATCTGTAACACATAATATTACAGTACATTTTTAGCTTTAAATAATTTAAAATTAAATTAATATACTGAAGAAGAGAAGAAAGATATATATGATGTGTACATAAGATGCTATAGGAATGAAACCCGGTCAGCTCAGACTTATTTAGATTTATATCATGAGAGACAACAGCCATCTAAGAGGATGTTTTCTTATGTTTCAAAAAATATGGCAAAGCATAGCAGTGTGAAAAAAAGAAGAACTAGATATCAGATTCGACATACTGATAATGAAATTAAGGTTCTTGCTCAAATACACATTAATCCTGAAAATTCTACTAGGCGAATAACTAAAGAATGTGTAGTAGGAACCTCCACGGTTAAAAGAATTTTAAAGAAACATAAATACCACGGGTATAAATTTCAAAAAGTTCAGAAATTACACGCTGGATACTCTGATAGAAGACTGATGTTTTGTCGTTTGTATAGTAGAAAACTGAGCAATGACCGTTCTTTCAACAAAAAGATATTATGGACGGATGAATGCTTCTTTACTAATATAACCTACATTTATTGGAGAAAGTACTCGATGGGATGCCCTTACAAACAAGACAAAATCTTCAATACTGTATGCAAGACGGTTGTGGTGCACACAATGCTAGGAGGGTTGCAGAGTATCTAGATCAATATTTTAGAGGTAATTGGATTGGAACCAATGGACCAATAAGATAGCCTCCTCGATCTCCGTGTCTTAACCCCATGGATTATTTTGTATAGGGCTTCGTAAAGAACCAAATCTACGACAAAATATGCCAAATAATCTACAAGAACTTCGTCAACGAATAGTAGATGCATTTGAAAAAAATACACCAGAAATGGTTGATAAAACTACATCCCAAATGTCTGGGAGAATTGCACGCTGTATCCAACAGAATGGACTTCATTTTGAGCAACTATTGTGACTGTTTTTGTTTTTGAATTTTATTTTTATTAACTTTATTATTTGTAGAATGTGTACAACCATAATTCGTTCTTCATTAGTCTTGTTTGCTGGTTGTACTTAATCATGTTTGATAAAAAAATTGTAACCTATTTTGTAATTAAATAATTTTTGTATTATGTTTAAATATTTAAAATTTCACATTTTTAGCATTTTTTGTTTTTTAATTATTATTTAATTAGCAATCTTGTTTTAATCAAGTAAGAAACGGTATCATCAGAAGCTACACAGCTGATGATATTTTCATAGACGAAACGTAGTAAAATGGTAAAGTGTAACATATCGTTGTATTTAGCTATACAAAAGCTATAAAAAATTACAGTTGAAAATCAGGGTCCGTATTTAAAAAAATAAGTTGAAGGTGGCCCTGCAAATACGAAACGTTGTAATAAAAAATTTGACAAGGCAGATTATAGGGAACTTGATTTATAACAAAAACTTCGTATTATTTTTTTTGTATCTTTTATAATAACAACGCACGACTTAAAAAACAAAAATGAGTTTTTTTGGATTTTATCAAATATCTCCGGAACCAGTCAGAAAATCTGAAACTTCTACGGACCATTGTATTATCCGTCAAAATACGAAACTTTTTCCCCATTTAACCGACAATGTATATCTTACGGTTTACGAGATCTCTGTATACGCAAATTAAATCCGGTCCTCCCTAAATAACTTCTATCAAAAAATGCCTCCGTTTACGACTGACCTCTACAGCGCATGTATTTAATATATTGTTCGCTCTTCTCTTAATTCTTCAATTTTAGATAAAATTTCATTATCGTGCCCAGTATGACCGGCTTGCTTTGAACTCCATAATAAACGCAATCTAGCCACCAATTCTCTCGGCTTGTTCTAATAAACGTATGTGGGTTTAGAGGTCATTATTTTTTTGTATTTAGGTATTTTTGAAAACCCTTTACCCTTTACCTTTACCAAAGAGAACAATGGTCTAATAATTTTTCTCAATTTATTTACATTTTTGTTACTTAGCCCTTTGGACTCGTCATACTCCTTAAAGGCCGCTCCGGTAAGTTGTAATATTTCCTTATATGTGTTCTTAGTCGCATTACTTACTTTCTTAGGGCTTCGATAAAATAATAGCTCATACAATTCCGGATTGCCGCGGTAGTCAGCAACTCTTCTATCCCCATCCCAAAACGAGATTTTGCCATTAGAAAATTTTACTTCTAAATTCCCAACCATTGTTTTCATGTCTTTGTCCATATATAGGGTTTCTAAATAACACCGAAAAAATTAAAGGGGTGATTCTGTGATGAAAATTAATGTGAGTGATTAGTATAAAATTTTTTGAAAAAACCCTCCCCTGAAAAGTTACACCCCTTCGAAAATTAAAAAAAAAATGGATTTTCTTTTTTATTTTCCCTGTATATCAAGCTAAAGACACGAAACATTATCTGTCAATAAAAGTACACTTTTTGAAAATTTTTTAACCCTGAAGTATGCTTAGAAGGGGTTGAAATAATCAACCCCTAAGATATTTTTTCTTACAACTTTTTTTTAAATGAAAATTTTTTCTTTAAAAAAGTATGACTGAAAAGCCCAATTCATTTTCTAACTTTTTTATCTCTACAAGTTTTTTTCGAAAACTTAAGCATTTATGAGAAAAACTCATGTAAAATAGCATTTTATTAAACAACAGCCAACCAAATTATGATTCTTAAGACTTCTACAACTAAAAACAAAAGTAAACAAACAATGAACAAAAACCTGTCGAATATCGACAATACAATTATAATAAATGTTGAAAATGACCGCCTTCAGCTTCAATACAAGCATCTACCCTTTTCCTCATACAATTGCGTATACGATGAAATATTCCTGGAGAATTTCTTATAGTTTCACACCCTGCTACAATGCATTTTCGCAGATCATCGATATTTTCAACTGGGTTTGTGTATATCAAAGATTTCAGATATCCCCATATGCAAAAATCTAAAGGATTAAGGTCAGGGGAGCGGGCTGGCCAGTTTACAGGTCCTCCTCGACCTATCCATTGATTGGCATACACCTCATCCAGGTGAGTTCTTGCACGTATACTAAAATGAGCTGGTGCACCATCGTGCATAAACCACAAATGTTGCCTAATTTGAATGGGGACCTCTTCAAGAAGAACAGGTAATTCTTCGAGAAGATGACAATATGCTTCACCATTTAATCGTAGCGGAAGAAAATGGGGACCAATTAAATGATTATCAATAATTCCGAGCCACACGTTTAATGAAAATTGATACTGATGATTTCCTTCAAAAAAGCCATGAGGATTTTCGTCAGCCCAAAGGTGATTGTTGTGAAAATTTGTAATACAGTCTTTTGAGAAACTCGCCTCGTCAGTAAATAAAATATTACCTAAGAAATGTGGTGCTTGGCCAATCATATTATTAACCCGCTGACAAAAAATCACACGGGGTAAAAAATCTCGAATCATTAACGCCTGCACCCGTTGAAGATGATAGGGATACAACATTTGTTCCTTTAAAATTCTAAAAACAACGGAATGGCTTACATGTAGGACACGAGCTATTCTCCTGGTACTAGTTTCTGGGAATTCTTCAATTGAATTGAGTACGGCTTCTTCTATAGCTGCAGTTCTAACTTCTCTAGTACGACCAGAATCATAACTTCTTTTCTCAAAATTACCACGTTCCCGCAAGCGTCGGTGAATAGTTGTGAATGTAGTATGATGGGGTAGTCTACGCTGTGGGTACTGTTCAGCATAAAGTCTTTGCGCTTCCAATGAATTACCGTTAGCACGACCGTATGTAAAATGCATATCTGCCATTTCCAAATTCGAATATGCATTCATATTTTCAATCAACTAATATTTCCTACAATACACAATCATAAAACTTGTGAAACAATTAGATGGGTAACAGAAAATGACACTACACAATTCTGGTATCAATGTTTTTATGCAAAGCACAGGCCACTAGACTTGACGCAAAATATACTCGCGTTAGCTCATCTTTTTAAAAATGCATTGCATTAGTTTTTTTTCTCGTAAATAGAAAAAAACTTGTAAAGTTAAAAAAGTTATTCAATGAATTGGGCTTTTCAGTCATACTTTTTTAAAGAAAAATTTTTCATCTTAAAAAAAGTTGTAAGAAAAAATATCTTAGGGGTTGATTATTTGAACCCCTTCTAAGCATACTTCAGGGTTGAAAAAATTTCAAAAAGAGTACTTTTATTGACAGATAATGTTTACCAAGTTTCTTGTCTTTAGCTTGATATACAGGGAAAATAAAAAAGAAAAACCATTATTTTTTTTAATTTTCGAAGGGGTGTAACTTTTCCGGGGAGGGTTTTTTCAAAAAATTGTATACCAAACACTCACATTAATTTTCATCACAGAATCACCCCTTTAATTTTTTCGGTGTTATTTAGATACACCCTGCATATGCCGTACTATATTTCTTCTAAATGCTTTTCTGGCGTCAGGATCACTGACTTATAGAGCTCACTTTAACCTTTTAGAACCTTCCCGAAACGTCCAGATGTTTCTTGACATGGAATAACATTTTTGGAAATTTCTCGAATATTCTCATTTTTTCTTTTACCTATAATATAATGGGTAAAAATATTAATAAATAGTTATTATACATATAAATTAACAATAGAGTTACATAATAAAAGTGAATACATCGCTTATTTGTATTATTCTCATTATTATTTGCTATCTACTTGGTTATTATTTAATATGAATTTATATTTAAATTCAAAATTTAATTACCTTGACTATGATTTTCTTATGACTGGTATTTTATTTTAAGTTGAAAATAAATTTAATAATTGCCACTAATCTGTTTTTCAACGTATTAATTTTTTATATTTCATATTTAATCTCGGTGTCAGAAATAATAGCATTAAAGTGTTATATCTTCTCAAACTTATCACAAACACATAAGCTATAAATTATGATGTAAAAGCTAGCACGCTAATTAGAAATGAAATTTGAGCGGTTAAATTCGTTTATCGATTCACTTTATCGCAAAAACAGTTGAGCGAACGTCACGCTTTTTCATGTTCCCACATTAATTTGTGTCGATCTTGGCCTGATAAAATTTATCAAAACCAAAATCTCTTGTATTAATATTACTAGTTTGGTTTGCTACATACACAAAACCTAAATAGAACAAAAATGTAACTGAAAATCTATATATGGACTAGGATTGCGCATGATGTATCAATGTTAGAAAAACATCGATTTTTTTCTGTTACGATTTTCGATGTCTTCATCGATGTTTTTTTTGCGATTTTCTTCTCCATATTTTTTTTAACTTTACATTTTAATTTAAAAAGGATCCGAGAACATGTATTACCAAAATAAAATTGTTCTATTTCTATTGATAATAAATTATGTTATTTTTAAATTAAACATATAAATAAATCTTGCACAACCACCCAAATTTGGTAGTTTAACGAGCGTATTTTTTAAATAAACTTTGCTTACTTTTCAAAAATAAAAAATTATTGTTAGTGGACAATTATATAAGGAAAACAATTATACAGGGTTGGCCAAACCTCTGTCGTAGTTATATAACTCCTACTATGCAAATTTTAACGATTGGTGGCCAATACCAAATATCCCAAAATTATTTTCTTGTGTACAGGGTGACCCAATAGTAAATTAGGCTAATCACTTAATTTTTTTTAAATGGAATGGCCCAACTTTTTTTACAATTTTAGGCACCTCTATGGTCACTAGTACATACCCACAAAATATTGTTTTTAACATCCCACCTCTTTCGCAGAAAAAAAATTACCAAAAAATATTACATTTTCAGACGCCTATTATATATGCAGTGCTCTCTCAAATTTGATGTTTTAAAAAAAAATTTAAAAAACTACGATTGTATAAAGCCAATAGACCAAAGATTTTTTTGGACCAAGTTTGAATTTTTTATTTTGTACAGGGTGGTCACAAATTAATTTCACTTTCCAAAAATTTCGAGGGAAAATTTTTAAAAATTTTTTAAATGTATTTCTATTCATCAACTGAAGAAGAATTTCATACCCCTCCACTTCTCTATGTACTTTCCTATACCTATCTATCGCCGTTATAAAATAAATTCAAAAGGAAGAAAATTACGATAATAAAATTTATTTGAAATTTATCCTAAAACATAAATTTACATTTTATAAAAGATGTTCAAAATGTCTGCCATTTTCTCTAATGCATACATTTATTCGTTGAGCGAATGATCGAGAAACGCTTCTAAGCATATCAGGTGTAATGGAATGGAAAGCTTGCACTATCCCTTCTTTTATATTTTCAGGTGTTGTAGGTGGCGTAAGATAGACTAGATTTTTAATATAACCCCACAAAAAATAATCGGGTTTTGTTAAGTCAGGTGATCGAGCTGGCCATTTTTTTTGGACCATTTCTACCAATCCATCTATTTGGAAACTTTTCATTTAATTCATGTTGGTACCACATTGTTAGTCTTACAGCAAGGGAAATGTTTTCAAGTAAAGTAGGAAGATGATTTGCTAAAAAATCTAAATACATCAGACCATTTAAGTTGCCTTCAAAAAAATACGGCCCAATAACATGATCCCCAATTATACCTCCCCAAACATTTACACTCCATCTTTCTTGGCTATGTGTTCTGATGATGTTAGGATTTTCCGTGGAATAATAGTGGAAATTATGTCTATTAACGAATCCGTTCTTGTGGAATGTAGATTCATCAGAAAACAGCACTCTATAAAAAAAAATGGATTTTGTTGCAGTTTAGTTTATGCCCAGTTACAAAACACCATTCTATTATCAAAATCGGTGTCTTTCAGCTCTTGATGCAATTGTATTTTATAAGGATGATATTGATGCTGTTTTAAAATCCTTCTAACGGATGTTCTACTTATACCTACTACTTCGGCAATATTTTTTGACTTACATGAGGATCTTCTATCGCTGTCAAAATTACAGATAATTGGTTATCATTATCAGTAGCACGTTTGTCAATTATTGGTTTTTTATAAGCAACATTTCCTGTTTCGGTAAATCTTTCATGTAACTTTTCAAAACTTTTTTGATCAGGGATGCGTCTATCGGGATATCGTTGATGATAAATTCTTTTTGCCAATAAACAATTTCTGTCGGATTCT
Source organism: Psylliodes chrysocephalus (assembly GCA_927349885.1). Lineage (NCBI taxonomy): Eukaryota > Metazoa > Arthropoda > Insecta > Coleoptera > Chrysomelidae > Psylliodes > Psylliodes chrysocephalus. Next base: position 75,472,440 of record OV651815.1, read on the forward strand.
CCCAAAACATAGACCATGTCAATTAATTCGTTTATCGTAAAATTCATTATTAATAGAAGAATTATCGCGATCAGTAAAAATAACTTGACACTTCATTAATAAATAATCTGACACTTCATTAAGACCCAGCCTACTTAATTGAATGTTCACTTTCAATAAAACCACTGGTAGAAATTGGATTTTTGATAGATCAATGTCTTTTTGGAATTTACTTTTAAACGACGACAGATAGGTATAGGAAAGTACATGGGGAAGTCGAAGGGTATAAAATTTTCGTTTCATCGATGAATAGTAATACAAATTATGAAAAATTTGAAAAAATGTCCTATAAATTTTTGGAAATTGAAATTAATTTGTGACCACCCTGTACAAAATAAAAAATTAAAACTTGATCTAAAAAAATCTGTGGTCTATTGGCTTTATACATTTGTAGTGTTTTAAATTCTAACGTCAAATTCGAGAAAGCACTGCATATTTTAATAGGCGTCTGAAAATGTAATATTTTTTGGTATTTCTTCTTTTTCTGCGAAAGGGGTATGATGTTAGAAACAATATTTTGTGGGTATGCACTAGTGACCATAGAGTACCTAAAATTGGAAAAAAAGTTGGGTCATTCCATTAAAAAAAAAATAAGTGATTTGCCTAATTTACTATTGGGCCACCCTGTACACAAGAAAATAATTTTGGGATATTTGGTTTTGACCACCATTGACAGGTATACTTCGAATAAATCGTTAAGATTTGCATAATAGGAGTTATAGAACTACGACAGAGGTTTGGCCAACCCTGTATAGGTTTCACTTAGTTAAACGCAAAAAATATTTTTGTTAAAGTTTAACGTCGATTTTATTCGACAAATATTATTTCCGAAATATTTTAAAAGCTACAGTCTGAGCGATGTTGAAGGCCTGTAGATCAACAACGAATTAACCGAAACTTAGATAACGTTAGACTCGCTACTTTTGTGTTCTGTCCTATTGTTTCTTGTAGCCCCTTACCGTGACCTAGTGTATGCTTCGCTTAGTACATAGGCGGAGAAGCGAGTGTTCCCGTTTAACTTTGTTGAAGAAACCTTCAACATATAATTAAATCAAATTATATGATTTAGTACGCCACTGCCACATATAGAAATTTCTTAAAATCGTTGCGTCATTTTTCGCCACAAACCACAAATTGGTAGTAGACGCAGTCACGTGAGCACTTCCTAGCAGGCGGTTGGATAACCGGCCGTAGCGTAGCGTCGTCCAACAGAATTAGAATCACAGAACACTTACCTTTAGAGCGGTAATTCCATGTTAGAAAACGGTGATAGAATTTCAGCGCCACCTGACGGACGTGGTTGATTTTTTAATTAAAGCATTATTGGGTAAGAGACCACATGAAAGAAGAAAAAAGAATAAGAAACAGAAGAAAAGAAAAGCGCGGGGCCATTTAGATTTGACAGTAAAATTTACTCGCATTAAAAACTGTTAGCCAAATTAGGATTTGTTCACATAAACTGCATTTTTTCGTTATTATAGCGATATTCGATATAAATAAACTTAATTTTACGCTTCCGTTTCAGCTATGACTCCCCCAACAAAAATCAATATTCTTCAGTCATTACACATTTAATAAAGTTGTACAAAAAAAATCTCTAATAACCAGACAGAAAGTCATGTGTTGAACACATCAGATTTTTTCGAATACCCTTTGAGTTTCTTTATTTTAGATGTACTCACTGTATTAAATAATAAACTAGAAATATTTATTCTCAATTTGTTAAAACAGGTACCTACAACTATATTAACAGGACATTAAAGGTTGGAGGTAGCCAATCTCTTGATTTCATATTCTAGGCCCAACTGAATGATATGATTAGGAATTACCTCATTTTTTGGCCTAACTGACATATTACGGGACATAAAGTATTGTTACACTGGTTTTTGGTATCACAATTTATTTCACTTTACAATAACTCAATTCAACTTTAACAATAACTATCCAACTGATGACATTAACGTATAACCACAGAAGATGTTCTTTATCCTGTGGTATAACATCTATCATAGATCTGAAAACTGACGTCAGGATCATCCTTATATAGCTTGCTTGACCCTTCTTGAACCTTCTCGAACTGTCGTCTAGAATATTCTTTTACTTATGACGACCGCAGCATACTGTAGAGCGATGACTAACATTGCACTTTTTTTTTCTATCCATACGTTTCCTATGATAGCCGCAGGCTACTGCCCCGTAGTGTCGACCTTTATTCGTTTCCATGACTAATGTTAGAAAGCCGGCTAGGTGTGGGTGACCGGCTTCTCCGGGAGGCATATGTGCTTTAACTATTCCTTGTTGGACTTCGTGATGGGCTTCGGGAGGTTGATTTAGGTGAATTTCTAGCATCACTCTCCGATTCTCGATTCATAGAACGAGCCCTGCTTCGACAGGTTCTTTGAAGGTGGCCAATTCTTCCGCAATTAAAGCATCTTCTGCTCTCATTTTGGCTATTTCGTTGCATATTTTGTAGGATATTTAGGATTTGTGAGAGGGTAGGTTAAAGGATAGTTTTAGTAATGGCCTTTTCACTTTCCTGGAATCTAATTTCTCTCAATTTTGCTCGTGAAGAACTAAATATAGTTTTTGCTTTCTCGTATTCCTGGGCTAAAATAAGTGTCTCACGCAACGTCTTATGGTGTTGTAGCCGAAGAGCCTGCTGCATTTCCACATCCTGTAGCCCATCAATAAATGCCTGTATGCCGATTTGTTCTAAGAAATCTTTAGATGCCTGTGGATAGACCAGATGCAGCAATCTTTTAATATCGGCTTCGAATTCTTGTAGACTCTCATCGTGTTTCTGACTACAAACTTTTAGCTGGCTTTGGAATACCTGTTTTAAATGCTGCTGGCCATATCTTGTCTCCAAAGCTTGGACGATAGATAAATAACTGGGTTCTTCTTGGGGAAGTAATTGTAAAACGGTTGCTGCTTGATCTCGCAGTTACACTATCAATGGAGCCGCCATCTCTTTCTTGGTCCAGCCATTAGCTCTAGCCGCAGCTTCAAATTGAAGTTGATATATTTCTCATGTTGTCTCACCGTCAAACGTGGGTGGGTGTCTTAAGAGCCTTGCTAGTATAGTTTTGTGAAACTAGGATTCGAATGTGGCTTGGTTTTAATGTTTCTTACGAAAGCTTGACTACGAATTCTTGTCTCTAACTCTCTAATTTGAATTTTTAACTCTACTCTGGCCTGTTTTTGTTGATGTTCTAAATTCGTTTTTAAGTTCTCTAAATTAGTTTTTCGATTCTCTTGCTGCTGTTCTAAATTATCTTGTTTTTGTGTTGAGAGATCTACTCTGCTGTTTAGCTGACCTACCTCTTAATTAAAGTTTTCTTGTATTTGCAGCAAACCATTTATAATTTCAACCGCTACTTTTCTACGCCTCTCTTCCTTCTCTTTTTCTTCCTTCTTCCTGCGTTTTTCCTTCTCCTCTTATCGCCTTTCCTTTTCCTTCTCTTCTTCTTTTCTCACGCCTTTCCTTTTCCTTCTCTTCTTCCTTTTTACGCCTTTCCTTTTCCATTTTCAAAAACCATGCTGGCGGGCCTGCAGTATCCATATCTTTTTCGTACTCTAGTATTAACAATTAACTTCTATTTTGTATCCCACCGCTTTCACCACTGTTACACTGGTTTTTAATATCACAATTTATTTCAATTCAACTTTACAATAACTTAATTCAACTTTAACAATAACTATTTAACTGATAACATTAACGTATAACGTCTATTATAAAACTGAAAACTGAAGTCAGGATCATTCTTGTATAGCTTCTCGAACCTTCTCGAACTGTCTTCTAGAATATTCTTGACGAGTAATGACATTTTCAGATATTTTTGGACTATTCTATCTTCTTTTACTTGTACTTTTACTTATGACGACCGCAGTACACTGTAGGGCGATAAGTAACATTTCACTTTATTTTTTTACCTGTATGTTTCCTATGATAGCCGCAGGCTACTGCAGGGTACTACGTAACAGTATTATCTTTCGAAGAAAAAAAATATCGTAATTGACGTATTGATAACCTTCCACAAAACTTTGTTTTACTTTCTGTTGATGAAATATTCACTAAATGTGAGACCTATACTGGAGTATCTAAGCGGACACTGTATTTAAGAAGTTACAGTTATTGGAGAAGACATCCGAAAAAGCCCCCAGGAAGAAACAAGACCTTTCTGGAAACTTGGGTAGAGAATTTAATAAGGCAAATGGTATATTCTTTTTTCTTTCGAAATGAAATTCCTACAATCATAAAATTACACTTAAATATAGAAAATAGGCCCACTCTTTCAAATATATCAAATTTTGATTTGCAAAAAATATTACATGAATTGAATTTTCGTTACAAAAAAAAGCGTAATAGAAGCAGCTTGCTTTATAACAGAGAAATACAATATTATTGCGCGAAGAAATGATTAAAGTTCATTTTCATTTTTGTAATTAATATAACTTTTTTCATTTAATCTACGAACTGCGTATATACCATATATGCCGTGACCTTATTTCTATTATAGAAACTTGTTTTGCAAAGTACGCCTATGATATGTAACGTTACATCCCCACTTCTACTGCAGTCCGCTTTTATGCACACTATAGTTTTATACAAGGTTTAATATTAAATATTTCATCGAAAAGAATGGCTTAGTTAGGTACTTGAAAACAATTTAACCTTAAGTTTTTAGCCAAACAGCAATATTTCATGTTTTCTCATTTCGGATAGTGCTATAAATAAGGGAATAACTTAATTACTTTGTTTGCCATCCTCTTGTAGTTTCTATCCCGCTTCCGATATTCACCCGACTTTAATTTATCCGCTTTCTTCGAAAAGTGAGAAATCGCTTCAGTACTTTCATAATATCCAGAAAAGCGAAAGGCATAAATATCCGCCCTATCACTTATTTATCGCAAGGCCGAAAAACAAAGTGCTAAAATTCCACTTATTGTTCTAGAGTTACATAAATTCGTGAAACGACTTTTACGTGGAATTACTTTGGAATAGATTTAATGCCCCCAAGGAATTATTTAATGCGCTTTCCAACGACTTTCATATTGTTGTAAATTGATAAACTTTTTACAGATTGGTTGCAAATGAGAAATAAATGATTTTACTACCTTTCACTACCTTTATTGTACTACGAAAAACATCTGATACAAAATAGTTATTGTAACAATTATTTAATTTAAAAAAAGTTTATTTATAATTAATTTACATAAAGCACTATTATAATTTATTTAACAATTCACTTATACTAATTTATATCACATTTACTATATCGATGTTCTGCTATGACTCGATTTCGACTGACTGACTTCTTGTAAAACACAGCCCACTTATATATAAATTGGTGTATGCGCTTTATTGTTCTCACCATTTATTAGAGACAGACGTGTCCGGCAGTTTCTGAAATTTACTTCTGTATATTCTCGAATGAATGATTCATACCGGCTATCTGTTACTATATGCGTCCCTATAATTGGTTAAATATTCCTTATTTTAAGGACAAATTGGTCGGAAATTGCTCACATTACATTATTTTATTTATTTATTCATTTATTTACGGAATTACTATACATATTAAGAGCAAACATGACGGGCGCTCCTCCGCCAAAAATCAATTTTACATTTGAGGCAGTTAAAAAAAATTGTAAAAAAAATGGTTCAGGCCAATCATTCTAAAAATGAACCAAGAATGACGCTAAACCACGAAAAACTTATATTTTTAAAGAAAAACAACAAAAATTTCAACTTTTTAACACATTTAATGTTTTGGCTCTTTAGCGTCATTCTATAACAAATATCTTAACTATTTTCTAAATAACTTTTTTTCAAAAAGATTACCAATTTTACACAGGACCGAAGATTAACATAGTTTTCATTCCGATACAAATTCTATTAAAACAATGATACCAGTGAATATGGCAACGCTGCTAGTCTATGAAGCCCGTGGTTAAAAGGGTAGCTGCTGTATAGTTAAATTTGTTAATTCCTGTGTCGAAATAATTGTGATCGTCTTAGTTTGTTGTTGAGGCGTTGTTAGGTTTTTGTTTAATTTAGTTTTTAGTTAATTTATGAAATAAAAAATTCTGGAAGGCTAAAATGCACAGCAAATTTCTATTTTATTTGTTTGCTGCCAGAGTTAGTAAATCCTAGAGAAATACGACATGTGCCAATTAGGAAAAAGAGATTGTCAAGAATTTTGCCGGCTTAAAAAAATGTGTAATATACAGGGTGTTTCTAAATACATGCGACAAAATTCAGGAGCTGATTGCTCGTATGAAATTAAGATGGGTCTTTCCGATAACAAAATTTCCTCAGCCCACCCCTTTTGGAGATATCACCCTTAAAAGGTGGTGACTAAAATTGAGTTTTTATTTTAAAATTTCAGTAAAGCTAGAAACTTGAAATTCTGTAATGGCAAAGGACTAACCACAGGTATTTTTTTAATATTTCTGTTACAATATAGGGGGGTGAAATTAGCAACACTTACTTTATTTCATATCAAAACTTTTTTTCGAGATGAACTTTTATGAAATAATATTATAACTTGAAATCCTTGTTTTATTTAATTTTTTTTTATTCTTGAATTTTTTTCCCAAAACCAATAGCTTCAGAGAAAAAAAATTAACACCCTAATTTATCATTTTTTTTTTAATAAATTGAGTGGAAAATAGTTTTTTTTTATGAAGGTATTGGTTTTGGGAAAATTTTTTTAAATAAAACAAGTATTTATTTATTTATTTATTTATTTATTTATTTATTTATTTATTTATTTCATAAAACTTCATCTCGAAAAAAAGTTTTGGTATGAAATAAAGTAAGGGTTGCTAATTTACCCCCCTATAATGTAACAGGAATATTGAAAAAATAACTGCGAGTGCACGAAAATTACAGAATTTCAAGTTTCTAGCTTTACTGAAATTTTAGAAAAAAAAAAATAGAAACTCAATTTTAGTCACCACTTCTTAAGGGTGATATCTCGAAAAGGGGTGGGAAATTTTGTTATAGAAAATGCCCATCTTAATTTCATACGAGCAATCACCTCCCGAAATTTGTCCCATGAATTTTGAAACACCCTGTATGTTGGTATGTTAAGGTAAATGCAGCAGCCTTTATAATTTTCGGACAAGGATATTTCAAAAAGTAATTTTGTTTAAAAATTTAAATTTTGGTAAAATAAATTAGGTAATATTAACTAGATATACCTATATTTTAAAGTTTTAATTTCTTTCAGTTTCCGGGAAAAAAAATCAAATATGATAATGAAAATAAATTCATTCTTCAACAGCACTATTCTTAAAACAATCCCGAAATTTAAACTCTTTAATGTCTTGGTAATGATTTTTCAAAATTCGCCAAAATTAGTGGCTAAAACGCCTCGTTATGTGTTGCCTTTGGGTGTAACGCGCTTGTAACTATCGTATCGTATACTCTGTCATTATTCGTTTCTTGCAACAATTTACACCAGTTTACACTAGAAGATAGCACTTAACGAAGCGTTTTAGCCACTTATTTTGGCGAATTTTAAGAAATCATTAACAAGATATTAGGAGCTTAAATTTGGGAATTATATTAAGAATAGTGCTGTCGAGGAATTCATTTATTTTCATTATGATATTTCGAAATTAAAGCCCTTTTAGTTTTTTTCGGAAACTGGGAAGAATTAAAACATTAAAATATATGCATATTATAGATATTATTGCCTAATTTATTTTGCCAAAATCATGAGATGCAAAGCATCATAATTATCGCGTCTCAAAAACCACCTGCTGCCAAGAGAAAATTTTGATTCAACAGTATTGTATATTTTGTATTGTAAAAGAGAAAAAATTAACATTTCTTGTTTTAATAGTTATTTTTTTAATTTAATAATCAACGTGAAAAAAAAATTTTTTTATACAGACTTTAAAAAATTGTTATATTAATATACTTATTTAATTGTACTTATATTTGTTGTTCCTTTAATACAATAAATACAATTTACCTATCTCCAACTCATCACTTTCCGTATCCATATACCTAGGGTCCGATTACAATTAGAAGAACACTGCTACGTCATAACTATTATTTCGAATTTCCAATATACAGGGTGTCCTGAAATTAGACGGTCATATTTTAACAGCGAAATCTACATCCTACAAGTATTAGAAATTAAAAATTTAAAATAACCGAATTCAAAAACGTGCAGATGCCGTCACCACATTTTAACCAAATTTACATAGGATCACCCCTGAAGTACCCCCTTTCTAACAAAAATAGAATCATTGAAATCGGACACCGTGTTAAAGAATTATCGCTGAACATACATAAAAAAAATTAAAAAAAATAGTGCGACGAATTGAGAACCTCCTCCTTTTTTGAAGTCGGATATTTAGTTTATCGTCTAAACATTTATAGAGGTGCTGCAATAGGTTGTACAAAATAACCAGAAAAAGACTATAATAACTAGATAAAAAAGTCATGTGTTGGACACATCAGATTTTTTGACTATAAAACTTGGAAAACCAATAGTTTCTGAATAATAAAGCTAAATTTGTTGCATCTCGTTAGGACGCGCCATTTTCAAGAGAAAAGCATGTTATCTTATTCGAAAGTGTAAACAATAATTAGTAGGTCTGTAGAATCAGAGATTTTATTTTTCTTTTTTAACTTTGAAAAACCGGTAACTAAAGAAATTTTAGAAAATATTTACAAAAATGTTCCATCTAGACTTCACTTGTAACACCTTGTATCTCGAAAACGAAACGTTTTCGGACCTATTTTTATATAAACTTTTACTCCTATTTTTAACCATTTTCCACATACATCTACCTCTAAATATTTTTCTATAGTTATTCATTGAAAACGAAAATACTGAAAAATTTAAATTTAACAATTTTCCTACAATTTTTCCATTACGGTCCATTTTAGAAAAATCATGTATGAACAAAAATTATAGAGATCGATGTCGCAAACAACTTTTAGTTCAATAGTTCAACAATTTTCATAAAAATCAGAATTTTGCACATTTTGTCAAATTTCTCGAATGCGGACCATTTCAGGAAATTTTGACATTAAGCAAAAATTATAAATAATAATATTAGAAGTAACTTTTATTTAAACAATTTTCTTCTCCAACCATAAATAACAGATATATTCCATAAAATATAAAAACGGCCTCCCATAAAGTACCCCCCCAGATGTTCCGACTTTGTCCAAAATCTAATCATTTCACGTTAGGCCGAAATAAAACTTAAGTTTAAAATGTTTTTTTCTTTATCCGTTTTTGAGTTTTCTTTAAAATTCAAAATTTACACATTTTCTCACATATCTAATACGGTCCATTTTAGAGAAATAATGTATAGAATAAAAATTATAGAGAATTATATTTCAAACAACTTTTATTAGAACAATTTTTATAAAAAATATTTTTTTTTACATTTTGTCAAATTTCTCGAATACGGGCCATTTTAGAAAAATGCGTACCGATTTGATTAACCAGAAAAAATTATATTATTGACTTGTGTAATTCATTACATATGTTAAAAATTGTTAAAAATAAATATCAGAAGAAGGATACAAACATTTTTAAATAATTTGACATTTAAGAACAATTCACACATCACAGTTCAGTTGACAACTTGATACTTGACATTCACAGGCACAGCCATGCAAAATAAAATAACCGGTTAATTATTCTATGCGGTTGCGACTATGTTGCGACAATGTTGCGACAAAGCCAGTGTCACTGTGGCTAGGAGCGAAATAGTAGTAAGCTTAAGTTAGCAACACCATAAAAAATCATTTTTAAGAAACTGCTTGTATAACTGCTTGTATATTTTTCATAAATTGGCAGGCTTGACGACTACTATTTCGAATAAAAATAGCCTATGATTGCAACTATGAAAGTCGCAACCCCCCTTTACAATCAACAGTTATTTGACAGGTCACTGGAAATTTAGGAATCTTAGGAATTTAGACGTGGAATGCTCGGATTGTATAAATTAGTCGCATAAGAATTACACAGGCGGATTTAAGAACATTGATATTAAAGTAGTTAGGATGAATCAAAAATTCGGAAAATCAATAGGGTTCTAAGTTAGAAGCTATTATTTAAGAAAATCAAAACCGCAAGTCAACCAAAACTTTCGTTCTTGAGTTATCGTGCCGGCATACATACATACAGACGACCAGACGAAAAATTTTTTTTTGCATTTTTGGATGAATGATCAGAAACGTGAAAAAAAGTTTTAAAAAATGGGGATAAGAACATTTTTTCGTCTGCACGAATACAATACTGAGGCCCCATAGGAAGGGCATGAGTAATAAATTACTAATACTCTTGTTCCCTTATTTACAGTAACCTTTACTTGACAACTTTGATAGTGATTGATCTAGCCTTTTTCAGAAGTATCATGTGTGTCGTACCAAGTCTCATCCAAACAATAAATTGTTTTATTTTGGTTCCTGAAATCCTTAATTTGTTCCAAGTAATATTTTCGCCAATTTATTATTCCATTATTGCACACCGCTTGTTAATATTTTTGTAATTTAAACCCAAATAATAAGGTATGGCCTCTTTGACTTTAAAATTGCCGTGTCTAATGTACATAATTGTCCTTAACATTTTCGCCATAGATATCTCCAGCTCTTTTTTGTTTTTGTTTCTACCTTTTTTTCAGACCTTTTTTAAAACAGGATAAATTGTTTTTTCAGCTACACCAGTTAAAAAAGTCTGTTTTTTTCAATAGCCTCTCCCTTTCCCTGCAATTTTGATAAACATTTAGAACAATTTTTTTAGCTCTTACGCATAAATGCTAAATATTGTGATTACTAACAATCACGTTCACTATCGCACTTCATTGGGTCTATTTATAATTTGAAAAGTAATATCTTCCCACAGACGTAACGTGTTGAAAATTGTCGACAAATATCTCAAAAAAATGTCAATATCTTGATTCGAAATGATTTAAAATGGCACAAATATATTTAACCAATTTATCGAGACAATAATTATCATCAAATATGTTTAATTCGCCTCTGCATCAAGAAATTGACGAACTTTAATAATATAGATGGTCAATTCAAATAATATGTTGGTATAAAACAAATTGTGCCAAATATATCAATTCAAAATATTTGCAATAAATTAAACGATCTACTTAATATCGATTTAGGGGTTGATCAGATAAACAACGTTTATAGCCTAGGCAATTCACCTCAAGCACCTATTAAGGTAGAATTTCTATCCACATTTACGAAAGTTAAAGTTCTCCGTAATTGTACAAAATTAAAAGGTACTAACTTAACTATCTCGCACGACCTTACAACAGTCCAACGTGAAGCAAATAACGTGCTAAAAAGACATCTCAAAAGACTAAAAACTAATACAAATAGGTGCTACATCAAAGGGAAAAGGCTATTTGTTGATAACAAAGTTATAACCGTTCAATAGTTACTAAAATTTGAACAGGCTGAAGCGAAAGCTACACGGAGTCGAGTACATCCTAACAGTGCTCCTGAGACTCCCACTCCAACCATATCTGTTCAAAACCCAATACCACCGGTAATTCAAAACAGTAAAAAAGAAGAGAAAAAAGAAGAAAAGACGAAGATACACAAAAATCAAGTAGAAAATACTCCAAAGGAGGAAAACCAAAAAATACTGGTGCAAAACCTAGAACACGATTTGGATCCTTGAGAAATGAATGAATATATTCAAAATTATCATCATAAAAAGATTGATACCAAAATTATTGAAAATATATATCTATTTCATACTTTATATTCAACAAAATTAGTCAAAGACTTTAAAATAATACATTTTTACATACGTAGTCTAAGTATAAACTATGATAAGTTGTGTTTGTTTCTAAATTCTATTATATCTGATTTTCACGTAATTGTTGACAGAATCGTTACAACTTTCAAATTCAATAGATGTATTTTATTTAGATGAGTATGATGTTTTATATAACGATGGAACTTTTAACAGAAATGATGGTATAGTTATTGTAGTGCTTCGTACTACATATTACTCTTCTCTCTGTCATAATTACGTTGATAGATAAATGTTATAACCTTAAACCAGTCATCTCCACTTTGTCATTTCGACGTTTTATTTTTGTTATGTGAATGGCACTTTAGAATGTTTCGTGGTGGCATGAGACTCAATCCTGTTTCCTGCCAATGTCATAGAACTTCAAAGTTGATGACATTGGAAGTCACATCTGTTTTTGATTTGTGGTGTAGTAGGTGGAAAAACAATGAAGTGTGTGGTGGACAGCTGTGGAAAAAAAAAAAGAAAGAACAGAACAGCAAGAGACAAGAAACTATTAACAAATTATTTTTATTTTTCTATTTTTTCGAAGTTACGTGTTCTTGGCCTTTTAATAAAAGAATTTTAAAAGAGAATTTTTAATTATATAGTTATTTTGGTTACAGCGAATACCTATATAATATTGGTAACCCCTCGATCAGAACACATAATTGTACGAGCAAGAGACAAGAAACTATCAACAAATTATTTTTATTTTTCTATTTTTTCGAAGTTACGTGTTCTTGGCCTTTTAATAAAAGAATTTTAAAAGAGAATTTTTAATTATATAGTTATTTTGGTTACAGAGAATACCTATAGTTATATACATAAAATCAAATTTAAATTACAAATTCAACACCACATTTATAGGTCAGTGTAAAGCGGCAGAAGTTATATTTCTTTTAAAAATTATAATCTTTTTTTAACCGCGATATGCAGATCTCCTAACTCTACTCAAACACCTAATATGTTCAATATCTAATTATTAAAATATCTACAAAACTGTAAAAATCAACAAAATCATATCATAGTAGGAGATATGAACATTAATCTTTTAAGTAACGAAGAACATGTGGAAGACTATAAAAATTGCCTCAACTCGTACAATTTTATTTCATATATAAATAAAATAACTAGACCAACTATTAAAACTTGCCTAGATCATCTTTTCCTAAAGACAAATAACAACATAGACGAACACAACAGTTTTACATTTACAAATGATATTACAGATCACTCACCGGTAGCCTTAACATATAACTTGAATACAGAAATCAATAACCCAAATATCCCAACATATAAAACTTAGATAAATTACAATACTTTAAAATTAGATCTACAAAGTGAAAAATGGAAAGAAATATATAATTCAAATAAGTGACAATTTCGAGTTATTCATAAATAGGTTAAATAATTACATATCTAAAAATACTAAATCGGTAAAAATAAAAAACAGTCTATAAGAAAGCAATGGATGACTGCAACATTAGCTAAATCTATAGAAGAAAAAAATAAATTATACATCTTAACACTAAAAAATCCAGAAAATATTAGCATTAAAGAAAGATATAATAACCACAAAAATATAATTAGAGCATTAATAAAAAAAGCTAAAAGTTCATATATGAATAATTTAGTGATAGAAAATAAAAGTTCTTCCATAGCTTTGTGGAAATGCGTCAATAAACTTTGCGGAAGGAAAATATCTAAAACAAAAATTGAAAAGATAGTTATAGAAAACAACAAAGAAATTACAGACAAATTTGACATGGCAAACAAGTTTAATAACTACCATACTGAACTCGGGCACAATCTTGCAAACAGAATTGTTCCTCTGGATAACTTCGAAGAAAATCTAGGCACATTAGAAACTACCATGTATTTAGATAATACCAATGAGGAAGAAGTTTTAACTACTATTAATTCACTAAAATCTAAAAAAGCTCCTGGTTGGGATGGTATTAAATCAGAAACTGTGCAAGAAGTTTGAAATAAAATCATTAAACTTCTCATGCATCTTATAAACAAATGTATAAATAACGAATGCTTTCGTGAGTGTCTAAAAATTGGTATAATAAAACCCCTCTATAACAGGGGGGAGAAGACTCTGATGCAAAATTATCGACCCGTATCAATATTATCTGTATTTTCAAAGATTATTGAAAAAATTATAAAAATAAAAATGACGAAATTCTTAAATAAATTTAATATAATATCTGACAACCAGTATGGTTTTAGGGAGAAAAGGTGGACAGAAGATGCAATATATGCACTAACTTCACAATTATATAATGCTTTGGATTCAAAAACCCCCGCAATTTCCATCTTCATCGACCTCTAAAGCCTTCGATAGTGTATGTCACAAACGGTTGTTACAAAAACTTCAGTGTTATGGCTTACGAGGAAAAATTTTTAATTTATTAAAAGGCTATTTAGATAATAGGATCCAACATGTGGATATTGATGGAATACGTAGTGGACAGAGAATTGTTACTTATGGAGTACCCCAAGGTACGGTACTCGGACCTCTATTATTTACTCTATATATAAAGAGCTTGCTAAAACTAAATACAGTGAAACCTGTGTAAAACGGAATCGCACGGTCGTGCACCGATTTTCCGGCATATACAGGATTCCGCGTTACACAGGGTAGATAAAAAATTGCACATAGTAGATTTAAAAAAGTGATGATTTTATTAAAAAAAATCTAATATACGTACATTTAATATATAGTTGTTATTATTACTATGTACCTACATATTTTTATTTATTATTAGAAACAATATAAATTATTATTTATTCCACATTTCTATCAATGTAAGTTGTTTTTTATTCTTTTGTAATACGTAAGATGATTCCATGAATGTCCTTAATTCTAAAATCTTCTTTCTCATCGGTTCGCTCTCTATTCTTTGGGAAAAATCCTCTAACGCTGCAACACTCCTCAAAGCTTCAGAAAAATTTTTTATCCGATCGGATTCTTCAACTTCTGTTCCTGTAGGTAAAAATAATAATTTAAGAACAGATCGTTTTGAAAAGCTAATGGGAAAATAATTTTTTCTATCTGTTATTTTTGTGATGGTAACTGAAATCTTCCTATCTTATTTTTATTATGTATTTTAACTTTATTTCTACTTGGCCAAATGCCCAATTAAGATGGAGAGAATAAATAAAAAGTTGTTTATTTTTTTAGAGAATTAGAAAAATCGCTTTCCAATTCCAATCCCATCATTATCGTCTGCCACAGTAGTTTCCACGGCAGTTTTTTCTAACACCAGTTCTTCTATGGACTGAATCCAGCATTTGTTGTAACGGCTTCATCTAATGTGATGTAATCATGAACATTACAACCGGGATTAATTTCAGTAATTAACTCTTCGACTTCTTTTGTACTTTCGTCAATTTCGTCAACATTTTCGATTAGGTCAACGTCTCCATCTTGCTTAATTCCACATGCCGCAAAACATTTTTTAACACAATCAGGTTTAATATTTTTTACTGAATAATCAATCCATCTGATAGCATCCAAAACTGATATTTTTTTAGCCAAATCTCCTGCTGATTGAGAGAATCTCATATTCGCAATAATTGACCGCAGCACTTGTTTTCTGTAATGCATTTTGAAGTTTTGTATAACTCCATGATCGAGAGGCTGTGTTTGACTTGTGGTGTTTGGTGGTAGAAAACACAATTTTATATTGGATAGTATTATTTTGGGGTGACACGTTGCATTATCCAAAAATAGAAGGATGTGTCGATTTTCAAATTTCATTTTTTGATTTAAAATTTTTAGCCACTGTTCCATAAGAACTGATGTCATCCATGCTTTTTTATTTGCTCGCCAATAAACTGGTAACTGAGGCACATTGGTATTGTTAAAACATCGCGGTCTGAGGGATTTTCCAATAACTAGAGGTTTTTCTATTTTTCCGTCAGCAAAGGCGCAAAACAAAACGGTTAACCTTTCTTTAGATTGTTTGCCTCCTTGACATTTTTCACCTTTAAAGCACATTGTTTTGTCCGGCAGCGCTCTATAAAAAAGGCCAGTTTCGTCACAATTAGCAATGTCTTTTAGGGTATATCCTTTAACTAAATCTGTAATGTGCGATGTCCATTCAGTCATAGATTCCATGTCGACGTCCTTAGCTTCACCGCAGATCTGATTAAATCTTATGTTATGTCGTGTTCGAAAACTTTCCAGCCATCCATTCGAAGCTTTAAAATCTACTTTTCCAAAATGGTTTGCAATTTCTCTTGCTTTTTCTTGAATAATTGTTCCAGATACAGGAAGATTGCGAGACCTTGCATCCATAAACCATTCCAAAACTGTTGAATTTACGTCGTCGTGATGTGATTCCTTTGGCTTTCTCTTAATATCGCCATTACCACCACGCATCCACTCTTCTTTAATTTTTTCCTTGTTTTTCAAAATTTCATACACTTGCGTTTTTCCGCACTTAAATTGAATAACCAATTGCTTTGGAGTAAGTTTTTTTTGGTCACTACATTTAATTAAGTCCATTTTAGATTTTAGCGATAATGTATTCGTTTTTCGGTTTGCCATTTTGAAATGTTTGCACTTTCACGGATAAACTCAAACTGCCGTACCTACACAATACTGGTTTATTTGTGTATTTACTGCTTTTGTACCTAAATTTCTGTGATAATGGTTCTAAGTATTGATAATAGTTCGCCCTTATTATGGGGCTTTCCGAAATCATAAACTAATTATGTAAACATCTATAAATTCTTTTATACCTGCAAAGCAATAACATAAGTAGGTTCCGGCTTAACAGATTAGGGAAATTCCGTGTTCGCGTTAGACAGGGTTCCGGCTTATAAGCAATTTTTACATTACAATATGTAGGTAATCGCCAAAATTTCCGTCATACACAGGATTCCGTGTTACACAGGTTCCGGCTTACTCAGGTTTCACTGTACTAAAGGAAATATTATCAGCTTCGCCGATGACACTGTAATAACTTATTTTGCTCGAAATTGGGATGAACTGAAAGCTATCATTCACGAAGATTTCATCAAAGAAATAAAAAAGTGGTTTTAACTAAATAAACTTATACTAAATATAGAAAAAACTAAATATTTGTCATTTACATCTTATATAAACCATCAACCAAATCTAGGACCACTGAGTATAGATGACATCCAGATCCCAGAATTAACATCAATTAAGTATCTAGGTATTATTGTAGATCAACATCTCAAGTGGGACCTGCAGATAAATAATATCACAAATAAAATTAGAGCATTACTTTTTAAGTTCAGATACTTACGTGATTTTCTAGATGATAAACAACTCAAAATTTTATACTCTTCCTTGGTGCAATCACACCTAAATTATGGAATAGTTGCTTGGGGTGGTGCAGCAGACTGTCACATGAAAAATCTTAACACGTTACAAAAATGGTTATTAAAAATTATGTATAGGAAACAAATAACCTACTCTAGTGATGCACTTTTTACTGAAACTAAATGGTTCGACATGAGACAACTGTACTGTCAAAACATTCTAATTAACGTTTTAAAAAAAAAATAAAAATTACTCTTTCCCCACATGACTACTGCACAAGAGAAAAAAATGCGTATCTTACAACCTCCCATAAAACCATTGGGCAGCGTTGTCCCAGTTACTTTGCACCAAGATTATACAATTTATTGCCAACTGATATAAAAAATATCAACAATCTAAGGCGTTATAAAATGAGCATAAAGAGCTGGTTCATAAAGCAAAATAGAGATATTTTATTAATTTGATTAGTCTTAATTATTTACAGTAACAATAATCTTTATAAAATATATTTTGTCTTAATTTTTGTTCTAATTGTATAGATACTTCTAAAAAAAAAATTCAAATTTAATTATTTAAGTAATTCAATTATTTAAGTATTGCTATTTTTATTTTGTCTTGTTTTTACTCTTATTTAATTACTTACATTATTTATTCTGTGTAGTTTTTAATTATTTTTATAAGTACATAAATTTATAGTTATTTTAAAGAAGAAATCAATTATTTAATACATTATTATTTTACGGCACACATTTTATAGATCTCCTGCACACAGGCATGTTAAATGTCTCAGCGGGATATCCATGTTTATTCTGAATCATTCATACAGGGTTGGGCATAATTGGCGGAACACCCGATTTGTGGCTCAATTATGGATTGTATTGAAAATTAACCCAAATAAAGTTTTTTGTATATTTTATGTACTATTTAATGACGCTTGGGGATTTTCATTATCTGTCATATTTATCAAGATATGACGTCATCGGATGAAATTTTAAATGAATCACCCTATATTTATATTTTTTTTCAGATATATCTTTTCTTTCTGAATCCATTAATGTAAGGTTTGAGGGTCTCCGAGTTCATAACAAAATAGAAAGTAAACATTTATTTAATAAAAAATAATAATTATTATCAATCGAAGTATTACAAATCTCTCAAAGTAAGTGTTCGAAGTGAAAGCCTCCAACTGCCTGACAATATCCTAGTCTATCAACAAATGATCTTAAGGCATTTTGATAAACTTCCGGTGTTATTTCTTGAACAGCAATTCTTATTTTGTATTCCAATTCTTCCAGCGAATGTGGCAGGTCCTTATAAACTACTGATTTCAAATGGCCCCAAAGAAAAAAATCCAGTGGGGTTAAATCCAGTGACCGTGCCGGCCACTCAATATGTCCTCTTCGACCCACCCATCTCTGTGGAAATATTGTGTTCAGGTACTGCCTCACTCTAGCATCGAAATGAGGTGGAGCACCATCTTGCTGGAACCAAATTTCATCAGAAAGTTGTAAGTGATTTCTGTGATTTGGATATAACGAACTAACTCTGGAACTATCTGCTCTTGAAGTAGTTGCAAATAACGATCACCGTTCAGAGTTCCTCTCATGAAGAATGGTCCAATAATTCTTCCTCTAACTATACCAGCCCAAACATTTAACTTTTGTGGATATTGGGTGTGACTTTCTTCCATCCAGTGAGGATTATGATCAGACCAATACCGGCAATTATGTTTATTTACAAATCCATTGAGACAAAATGTTGATTCGTCGGAAAAAACAATGCTGTCCATCAACATATTATTTCCATTAATGGCATCCATCATTACCTGGCAGAATTGCATTCGCCTATCTGGGTCATCTTCATTCAATTCCTGGTGTAATTGCACTTTATAGGGATGAAATTTATTGACTTTCAGAATCCTCCTTACAGATCTCTCGCTCATATTATTGTCTAACGCAAGCTTTGGAACTGAAGTTTTTGGTTCTTCCTGTACACTTAGAACCACATTAAGTGCATTTTCCTTATCAGTGGCTGTCTTCTTCCGTCCAGATCTGGGATTATTTTTCACACTTCCTGTTTCATTAAACTTGCTCAAATTTCTGGATACTGTAGATTTAGAAATCGGGGAAATCCTGTCAGGAAATGTTTCATTGAACAAATTACAAGCTTCTTGCAGAGATCTCTTTCTGTCTCCAAACCCAATAATCATCAATAGTGTAATTCTTTCACGTTCACTCAGTTCAACCATGGTTTAAATTAATAAAAATTCTCAATAGTATCAAATGCTAAGAGTTATTTATTTTCGCGTATTGGGCTAGTTTGGGTGAAATGAATTGACTTGCAATTAAACTCAACTTGTTTGATTGTCTCCATAAACCAGAATGAATTAAAATCTACAGATTAATAAAAGGTGACAATAGTTTTTATAATATTATAAAAACCAAGTAAACAGTAACACAAAAACATTGGTAGGTATTTCTGTCAGAGATGTACAATAATCGTATTAATAAAACTCAGTGATTAATATCGAGATGTCAATATTACATTTTAATGTCAAAAAGTGAAACCATGGCAAAACAATTGATATTGGTACATTATGATGGCACAGACAACTTTGTGAATAGTTATTCATTAATTATTTAAAAGAACGTTTACCATTTTGTTTTATTATTTTCTGATGATAATGAAAATCAGAGACCACCCGAACCCCATATTGATGGATTCAGAAAGAAAAGATCTATCTGAAAAAAAAATATAAATATAGGGTGATTCATTTAAAATTTCATCCGATGACGTCATATCTTGATAAATATGACAGATAATGAAAATCCCCAAGCGTCATTAAATAGTACATAAAATATACAAAAAACTTTATTTGGGTTAATTTTCAATACAATCCATAATTGAGCCACAAATCGGGTGTTCCGCCAATTATGCCCAACCCTGTATGTAATTGTAATAATAGATATCAAACCGTTGCCGTTCGAATGAATAATACTATTTTATTTAATTTTTTTTTTTGTTGTTTAAAGGTGCTATATGGACGTCAATTATTAAACATGATTGTAACAAAATACGGAAAGTCATACAAATAAAAAATTATTATTAAACAAATAAAATTAAAAATTATAACAATTTTTATAATACAACATACCTTTTCAACCCTTAGTTGCGAAGGATTACAATATATAGTCCCATTTTTCAGCGTTGTTTGCCTTTCAAAATATGAAAATATGTATGCTGCTGCAATATAAAATTTGATCATTTTAGCAATAGATTACATACAAAACCGTTCTATGCATGAAATAATCTGATAATGATGGTATACATTTTATAATCCATAAAAGGATAACATGTAAAATGCAAATGGTTTGGAAAAAATCAGTTTTGGATAAATCAATATAGCCTGATAAAAGAATATAACTAACGGATATTGATTTAAATGCGAGTTTTAACAAAGAAGAAAGAGGTTTAAAAACGCGAGTTCGAATTCAAACATACTACAGGGTGTGCATTAGGCTGAGCCGAAATAGGCGTATTTTTAAAAAATATAAAAATAAAATTTACAATACCTATCAAAACTTACGTTTTGCTATGCTTACTATTCATAATTTTTTTTTAATTTCTAAATCCATATTTTCAGCCCTCTACCGCCCTCTTCAGGGGTGAAAAGTTAAGCTTTGAAATTTTGACGTACAATATCTACTAAAAGCTACATTTTAATGTTTGTATTCACACTCTTTATTTATTTAAAAAACATATTCAGCTCTCTACTCCCCACTTTTAAACAATGTTTAATTCTTTTGTTTTTAAAAGATAAAGTAAAAATTACTTGAACAACAAATAAATATTAAATGATTAAAACTAAACACATTTATTTAAATAATGGTTAAAAGTAAAAAGAAATCAAACCTAAAAAGCTAACACATGAAGTACAAAAAACAGTAATAAAAAAAACATCTACTAAATTTTAAACTGTCGTTTACTTTCAAATGTTGTTATAATTTCTTTTCATTTTATTCTTGAGCGAATAAAGCCGTCTCTTGATTCTGAACCAATTACTAAAGAAGATAGCTCTGTAAATAATTTAACGCATCTTTCCACGGATTGAGTATGGCAAAGAAACTTAAGAAAATTAAAGTCTGGAATTTCGGTCTCGTTTATAAGGTCTCTAAGATTATTATCAGTAAAATCCCCTAAAACAGGAGGCGGAGTCACATCGCACTCATTCCAGTAAATTAACTCAATGTAGTGTGTAGCACTGAAATTAATTTTTTGTAACACAAAGTGTGTTACTTCAACGGTTTCTCGATTGGTTTCTCTAGCTTTTAAGATACTTCGTAGAGATAGTTCCCGAACCCATTCACGAGTGTCTGTTAGCATGCACAAAAGAATGTTTGTGGGGTGTATAAAAAACATGTTCCTTTGGATTATCGTATCCACAATACTTTTTAAATCATCTCTTAAATACCGTAACAGTTCAATCGTTTTAAATACATGCAAACTACCACTGGTGGAACTGAAATTTTGTTTATTACTAAACCACATTATGGCATATATTGCAATTATGAATTCGGCCATATCCGTAAGGCTTGATGTTGGCTTTTCGGTTCCAGCATAGAGCCGAAGAACACGATTTACCATTGTGAGCCATCTCGATTGCGACAATTTTCCAGGATTATGGTGAGATAAATTTAATGAGAAAATGCCACTTGATATTGCATTGCAATATCAAATTTTAACGTTGAAATACATGGTCAATTTTTGGAAATGAAACAAAATTTGATTTTTCTCGAAAACGGTCGACTTTAGAGCGTATGACCAAGAGTACCTTTTTTGTGTAGAAAACATTGACGATTTAAATGGGCGTCACAAATACGTACTTTTTCCAGTGGCGTAGAATTTAATTTTTCAATTTCAACACCCTGTATCTCGAAAATTATGCATTTTAGAGGGTAAGTTAATAAAAACGTTTTTTCATATTTTTGAACGAGATATCACGTCCTGAAGTCCTGCGCATATATTATGAAACACACTGTATACTACCCTTGGTGGTAGGATCGCTAAGGAAGTTCCCCTTACCTTTTAAGGTATATATATATAACTGGTAGTAAAGATTGGATTTGTTTTACTTGCTGGCACTCCAGGTTCCTAGGGGAACAGGCAAGGAACCGTCATCCTACACAAATATATTCTAGAAGTAGAGAGTATCTCTACTGGGGGTAGATTAATTCGATAGAGATCTAATACAACAAAATAACTTTCTTGCAGTGAACAACTGAGAAGATTGGAGGTGCCGTATACTAAAAGGGTAAACCCGTCCTGGGGACCACTGCCTAAGGACCTGTAAGTCACGTTGAGATAGGGGTGGTCCGTGTCTAAGGCTAAGTCCAGGGCGGTAAGTAAAAAACTATGCGAATAGCGCATATACTAAGAGTAAAAATAAAAAGGTCTGAGGATGTTGGTTGACCTTAAAGAGTTAGTCTTTTTTTCAACCACAATAAAGTGTTAATTGATCCCACGCTCAATTATATATGGGTTACTAACAATGATCCTTGTTCTTTCAAGTTAAAGACTCCGAAAAATCGATTGATTTCAATAGCACATGCTACAATCAAGTTAGCTTTTCAGAAGGACTGTAGAAAGAACTAGGAAGGAAATCTCTAAGACAATTTGGTCAGTCACTCAGAGGTCTTTTACTAATTGAATGCAACTGAATAGGGTATAAATCTGTTCATTTGATTGGCTAAATCCCCAAAGGGGTCAGAAAAGAAGAATTTTAATGCCAATTTCATTTAGTGACAGATAACAAGAGTATAAAAATAACAAATATCTGTTATAGGTTATGGGCCAGCTAAATAGATATATCCAACAAATATTACTGTACTTTACTAGTACTAAACATATTGGCGAAGGTGAGCAGACGTCACTAATTAAAATATTTTCAAACCGTAACAAGCTGATCGATCAGATATACTATATTTATCGCATATAGGACCTAACGTAGGAAATTTTGTTGTTATGTGAGTATTTTTTGAAGTAGAGGGTGAGTTTGGATTGATAAAGTCGTCATCTGAAGAGTATTGATATTTTGAGGGGTCAGATTCTGACCCTGACAATAATAGTAGTTTGAGAGGAATAGCAGATTTATATTTTTTTTTAGTCTTTCAATTTCTCTAAATTGCCTTTGTTTATTTGACAATATTTTCCTTGTTTTTTCACGATATTCACTTTCTATGCTCAGTTTTCTTACCGATTTTGATCAGAAAGAAAATTTTGTTTCTTAGTAGGTACATTCCGCGTCTTTTCATACATGCATGCTGAAAAATCACATTTACAAGCAGCTATATCAAGTAATTTTTAATGACACTCTATTTTAAATGTATTTACGTTTTCGTCATAGCTGTTGTTTAGCTTGCTTCTGGGATATCTTATTAAATTCTTATATTTTTCACAATACTTCCGTATTAATTGCACAATTCCGTCTTTTGAAACAGTTGGAATTGATACCTTCTTCCAAATGCTTTCAATTTTAGGTACACGTTCATTGCAAACTTATAAAAAACTTGGTTCTTTTCCACTATGTTTTTGATATTTTACTTCATAGCGTATGAATAAATAACCGTAGCATTTGTTTAACTGTCGGCAACATACGAGGGGTCAAATCGGTTGGGTTTTCAAATATAGGACATTCCACTCTACTCCTAGTTAAACTACAATTTAAACAGTGATTTTTGTTTATTACTGTTTATTAAAACGCTTCACTCCTTAATCTTACTTAGTTTAGTTTATTTTAGAAATTTTGATTTACAATTAATAGAAGTAAATCGACATGTTGGAATCAAATTATTATATTTCACACTACCGAGTCCTTAGACTTTTCGTGCAGGTCATGAACCAAAGTGGATAAATCCGCCCACAATAATTCGTTTGACTAAATTGTTTGTCAAATATATCATCCCTTACTCCTTACCTGATCGGTATTATTAAGGGGTTGTGATTTTGTTTGGAAATCGGTAATGGGAAATGGTGATAGGATATGTCGCGTTTTAGTTATGGCTTTTGTCCCCTGAAAAAGCTAGAAAAAACAGGGTTTGATCAAAAACAAAATTTGAGATGTTCGCTGTACGACGATTAGTTACATAATGTTGCTCGAATCTAAATAATAACGTATTTATAACCCGAAAACGTCTTAAATCTTGTATCGTCGACTGCAAATTGCGAATTCTAGTAATTAACAGGTCTTGTTTTGTTTCTCTCTATTTAAATAGATTACAGTTTTAGGTGATTGGACGTTGAGAAGATAAAATGTTTAAAAATTAGGTACTATTTTTATGTAAGGGTGGAGAGGTTGTTAAAAAAAGGGCGCTTTTATAGTGGAAAAGAGTTGGGTTACAATTCTACTAAAAATTGGGATTTTAATTTTGTCATAACGAAAGTAAATTTCTTTGTCTATATAAATTTTCTAAGGAGGTCGTAGGGAGTGTACCAATAAATAATAATCTTGGTTCTTAAAATATTTTATTATTTTTTGACCGCTGGTTAATGTCATACATCAATAACTGTCCTGTTTCCCCAGCTACCGAGTGAACATAAGAACTCCTTCCCTATAGCGGGTACATTACCTCCCTTCTTAAAAACGGAATAGGCCGGTTTCAATCTATGAGTAGACATATTTTGCGGTTTATTTTTGAAGACACAAAAAACTTTTCGTGTCTTGAAATTACTTTAAAAGGACCATCAAAACAGGCTGTGCGAAAATTTTACGGTTGTCTTTCTTTATAAAAATATGAGTAGACGTCTTAAGATCTTTGGAGACAAAAATATGTTAACGTATGTTTTACCTTGATGGTATAAATTTTAAGTTACTCATAAACGATTTTAACTGGTCTGCAAATAATGAAGGACAACTTCCCGCAGAATTTTCAAAAAATTCGCATGATAATTTAAGAGTAGATTCATATAGACGTTCTGCAGGTGTACATCCAACATCTTTCTTCAGAGAATTACATATACCTAACAAAACGAAGGGGAGCGCATCAAGGCATTGCCATTTCAATTGACATTTTAGAGAGATTTTAATTTGTTTATTAAATCTCTCTACAATACCATTGAAAATTGGATGATAGGCTGTAGTACAAATTCTGCAGAAACCTATGACATTTAAAAGTTCTCTCCATAAGTTTGATTTGAATTATTGCCCTCTATCGGTGGATATTGTACTCGGAACTCCAAATCTAGATATACAACCGGAAATAAATGTCCTTGCTATACTTGCAGCTGAAATGTTGGCCATTAGGAAAGCCTCTTGCCAGCGGGTAAATCTGTCGATACAAGTAAGTATGTAAAAATATCCTATATCAATGTGAATATTTTCAAAACGGGTATTTGGGCAACTAAATTCACCAAACTGTAATTTTTTATGCCTTGTAACCTTATGTTTTTGACAGTTGAGACAACAATTTATCCAGTTTTTTATATCAATAATATTATTTGGCCAAATAAAATGGGATTTAATGAGATGTATTGTTTTAATCCTCGGATATGACAAATTATGTAAAGTTTCAAAAATTATTTTTCTAAATTTTTGTTTAACGAATGGTTTTGGCTTTCCTTGACTAACGTCACAAATTATAGGTTTTAAGGAGATAGGTAAGGTCAATTCTTTAAACAAAAGTAAAGTAGAATTTGCCAATATCAGACTATTAAGCTCTGTATCACATTGTTGACTGTCAGCTTATTTCTCAAAGTCTAATTTTTTCTGAACTGCATAATCTATTGAATTAATTTCAATTCTACTTAAAAAATCAGCCGCTTTATTATCTACGACCTTGACGTGTCTAATGTCTTGTAACGGTTTTAATCGAGCGTTAAGACTATAGTATAGGTTTTGTTCATCCATAAAGTATTTCTTTACCTATATTTGCTTAAAATAAAACTTATCCAACTAGTGAAAAGTTGTCATGCATTCAGCGTTCATCCTGTATCACTGTAAACATTTACACAACACACATTTATATTATTCCGTTCTCAGAGTTTGAAATTGTAGAGATTTTTTACTTAATATAATATTTTTACAAGAACTTAAATATGTTCCAACACAAATAGGCATAGTAAACTCGTTTTATGATACCTTCATTGTGCAAATTGTAATATTTATGCTAAAATGTACCATAAATACCATTCCTTGTTGTGGTACTTCTCACAAGAACTAGACACCAACCGTGAACTTTATAAACAGCACATTTCCTTAACTGAGACTTGATTTAATTGTCGTGGATATTTTTAATAATTCTCACAGCACTTAACCTTAATTTATACTTGTTGAATCAGTTTTAGATTCACGTACTTTGATTACTATTCGCGATTCAAATTAATTTTCGCGCGCCTGTCATTTGTCACGTATAAGTAGGATGTTTGTTTATTTACGTGTTGTGGGATTTTGTATTTGTGATTTTTTAACTGTTTTTAGATAATATTCTTATTATAATAGTGTTTTTGAGTTTCATTTAGTATTAATTTAAGTTTAGTTTTCGTGCTTTCGTTATAAATGTAATATTTTTCATGTGTAGTATGAACTAATTTGTTGGAAATATTGACCTATTGGTTGCTACAAGAACATCTAGATATATGTATTTACTAAACCCAGGACATGTTTTATTATGTGGTTTAAAGGACATATCAGGTACCAAACGTTTATTATTGATGAACTTCTTTAAAAATCTTACTATCCTTATTCTTATATCATGAAGTGAAGTGTGTAGTACTTTGTATACATGTAAATGGCAATAAAACCGTCACAACTCATATTGGAGTTTGATTCTAAACAACGTTTTGCAAAATTTCAATATTGTGAATTTGTAGATACCCATTTATCGTAAGAAACAAAATTTTATGACTTGCACTTGAAAAATAATGAATAGGTACCTACTTTAGTTTTGATTTTGACAATAACACCATAAAGATTGCAATTTGCTGGAGGCTTTTTTGCAGATTTCATTTTTAATTTAAATACTATCACATACTATAAGAAATAAAAAAATTTAAAGCTAAAAAGTAACAAAAAACTCTAATTGTAATTGATACAAATTAAAATGTAAACAATGAACACGAACGCCGATGTTGCCAAATGATGAACTGATTTTGTCTCTGACTGATTTTAAAACTAAAATTAATAAATGAACTGAAATTTAAAAAAAAATCAATATAATAAATCGATTTTATAAAAAAATCCTTAAATAAAAGTATGATTACATATTACTAGACACAAATTTTGATTCTTAAATAAAAGGTCCTATCCACTGATTTGTATTATCAGATCAGTGGTCCTATCTATTTCTTCAAGAACTAAAATTCGACGACGTAACGAAATTTTGCTTCTTCTGGCAACACTGAACGTCATCCTACTTATACTAATTTCCTCCAGAGGGCGTATCACTTAGCTTGAATCGCGAATACGGTGCAGGAGAGAGGTCCGACACGCCCAACATAGGGCGCGGCCATTTTGATTCCTATGTCACAGTTTATAGCTAAAGAATCAGATCGCTCACTCTGCGTCGGCACTTTTGATCTCAATGTTCCAGTTCATACACTGCGCAACTCGGATAATACAATATATGACAACCGCCTATAATAAAACAGCAGTCTTCTGCGTATCCTGAATTTCTATCCCTGGAGTGGATGTTAATTTGGAACTTTCAACTGGTCCGAGTGAGCTAACTGATTCTTTAGCAATAAACTGTGACTCCAAATATAATATTCACTGACACCACATACTTTGATTTTCTTTTACACTGACACTGACAGCAGCAAGCAAAATATCAGGTGCGTTTCAATCATCCGCTTCTGCTTCTGGAATTGTCGGTTTAGTCGTTTTACCCTGTCAGATTAAAACAAGAAAACCGACAATTCCGAAGCAGAAGCAAATGATTAAAACGCACCTGATATTTTGCTTGCTGCTGTCAGTGTCATATTGCTATTCATTCATTGGTAATAATAGAAATTCTTTCGGATAGTAAATTAAGGGGTTGAATGTGGGGTACAGGTTTTGCTGAATTGAATTTTGCTAATTAAATCTTAATTGGGTACTTTTGTTGATTTGCTTGAATAGTCCTTGCTCTGGCAGGCACTAATTTTAACCCTCTGGGTGGCTCTAGATTTCACTTTCACTTTTTATTGTCATGAATTAAGAGATAACTGGGTGAGATCAAATTAAGTTACACCATTCTAAATAGGGATTGTATATTTTTGGGTATTTGTACCCGGTTTTTAAGACCAGTGTTTGGACTCAGTTCTTGAATTCAGTATTTGTATCCGGTGTTTGGAACCAGCGTTTTGGTTTGATGTTGAAGTATTAAAGATATTATTAGGTACCAGAGTTTCGATTGGGAATTGCTATTACTACAGAGATTTGTCATCGTACGACTACAGTACCACAGGCGGTATCTTTTGCCTGTCGACATCACGAACTAGGAGATAAGTGAATTAGGATTTTATTTTTATTACTTTGGGGTATGTTTATGGGGAAACATTTAGCCTACGACTGATACGTAGATGTATATGTAACTTTTCTGATTTTATAGGACGTTAAATTGATATTGTTATGCTAGGTCATGTGCTATTAAGGGCCTATGACGTTTATTAAATTGTATTGTAGTTCATATAAAACATTAAGGGATTGGGTATTTTACCTTTTTTTTTTTCCTGGGCTCGTCTGACTATGTGTCTCCGAATAACACTGAAGCCTATTGGCTTAATGTGTTTTACCCCATGTTAGTTCATAGCACCCACTCTATCACCTTTGGTATTTTACCTTAAGATGATGTTTATTAAAATTGATGTTTATTAATAGTACTATTTTAGATTATAAGTCTCTGGGTATTTAAATCTGTTTATACAGAAACTAAAGGATTTTTATGACTAAGTATGGTTAACTTTTCTTTTGATTGCGCCTGATATGTCTTTCGCCTAGGATCCAACGCTAATGACCGTGATGTATTAACTGATAATTTTATTTAGGTTTATTAAACCAATCCTGTTAATTTCTGTAACTGCTAAGGCATTACATATATTGTTTTTTAAGTATTTTTAGATAATTACAGGCCTATATATAAATATGTAAGTAGAACAGTGTATTTATTTACTAATTACACTATTGGAGGGCCATTATATTGAAAAGGGATTGTGAGGGTCGTTAACTCGGGGTAAGGGGAAAGACAAACTGTTTTCAATTTGTAAATAAACAAGATCTAAGTTAAGGTTATCTTTTTATTTTCTATTTATTTGGTAGATTTAAAAGTAGGACTTTTCTGGATTTAAAAAGGCTCGATATAACCAACATCAAAAATATAGTATTTTTCCCAGATTACAAAGTAATCACTCACTTCCATCTCCACTAGAGTGAACTGGAGCCACAAGGTTAACATCTGGGACAACCGAACTTTTGTGTCACGTTATCTGACGTTACAGTCTGTTGTAAATGAAGCGATGCAAATGTACTATATATAGATTTTACAGGAGTAAACTTTTTTGCTGCAAAACGGCACCGACTGAAGAACCCGATGCGTCAACCATGATACTTGTTTTAGCATTTTGTATTCGAAATATTAAGAAACACTGCTTTGATAGTTTAATTTCGTCAAATGCGTGTATATAATCTTGGTTCTTAAAATAATTTATTATTTTTTTACTTCTGGTTAATGTCATACATCAATAACTGTCCTTTTTCTCCAGCTACTGAGTGAACATAAGATTTGACTCCTTCGCTATAGCGGCTATTTTTATTTAAAACATTTATTCACCTGTTAAATATATAAAATATTTACAACATTACATAAAATAACAGAACACTTTTCCTATCAGAAATGTGCCGGCCTTGCAGGTACCCGCTGGGCCAATGGCGATATCTTCACCTATAGTATGCATTGTTGTTTATTAATTTTGAATTTGGCTAAATATAGCAGCCCTTACTCCTTACCAGGGAGGCATAATTAAGGGATTAAGGATGTCTCGAAGTCAGTAATTGTAATGGTTTGTAGATTTGTCTTATGTTAGTTATCTTTATTGTCCCCTGAAAAATCTGGTAAAAAACAGCCCTTCGAAAATGCCGCAATCGAGGTGTAAAGTGCTCTCGACTGGGGCTCTGTCGGCGAGCTCATCGCTCAGTCGTCCTTCCTACTAAATTTCGTAAGTATCCATGTCGTGAGATTTGTGCTTCAGTCTGTTTGTCGCTGTGGAAGATCCTGTTACTGTCTTCTGTAAATGTTCAGATTTTGGTGTATGCTTCCGTGCTTTCTATGCACGTTGTCCCCCTGATGATCGTTCATGATGCTATCCCTGAGTTCATCAGGGAGGCATCGCGCATAGAAGTTTTCAGCTGTCTTTGTAACGAAGTCTTTAATGTATGGTATGTTTGTTGTTCCGTGCATAACTTGTATTCTAGCGTAACGGTCGTACCCTAGAGCTAGCCTCAGACACCTGTTTTGTGCCCTTTGAAGTTTGTTGAAGTGGGTTTGTGCCATTGAGCAGAAAACCGGACAACCATATGTTAAAATCGGTCTGAAAATTGATTTGTAAAGGAGGATTTTGTTTTCCAGGGTTACGCGGCTACGTCTGTTCCATAGTATTTGTTATGTTATGTTGATAATGGGGTGTTAATACACTGCGACCTAAAAGATCTATTGTGCCCCCTTCTGTCGCCACTGCACTAAGGAAATGTCTCAATGCCTATAGCGACCCTTCCAATCCTATTTTCTCAAGGAAGTGTAGGATTTGAAGTGGCTTCAAGTTAGGTAAGTCTCCCTCTTCTATTTGATATCCTCCTAGATATAGTGCCCTTGGATTCTGGAGTGCTACACATTCAGTTAGGATGTGAATGGAGGTTTCTTCCTCCTCCTCACAGAATCTGCACTCACTATCCTCTACTACTCTCAGTTTACTTAGGTGTCCTTTTAGTCGGCAGTGCCCGGTAAGGATCCCTGCTACAATACGTAGCCTGTTCTTGCTCAGGCAGATGCAGGCTTCCGATCTTTTTTGGTTATATTCACCCAGAAGTATCTTGGCCTGTCTCAGCCCCAAGAGATTGTTCCAATTATCGGTTCTTCTACTACCCAATTCTTTTTTAATCTCTTCTAATATTATGTTACTGCTGATACCGCAGAACGGCTCAGGTCCTACAAAGGGTGTCTGAGTCCCTTTCCTTGCAAGACTATCTGCAATCTCGTTACCCTGTACCCCGTTATGTCCCGGGACCCAAGTGAGAGTAACTCTATTTTTCTCGCCTAGCTCATTCAATTGTTCTAGGCATCTCCATACCATTTTTGAGCTGATTACGTAAGAACTCAGCGCTTTGATGGCTGCTTGGCTATCGGACATGATAATCTCTTGTCTATGATAGTTTCTCTCGATGTTAAACTGGATACACTTCTCGATGGCGTGAATTTCCGCCTGGAAGATGCTTGGGTATTTTCCCAAGCTTTCGGAGTGCTTGGTTCTCGGCCCATACACTCCTATTCCAGTTCCTTCTATGGTTTTGGAACCGTCCGTGTACCACTGAATAGCACGTCTTTCGGTTGCAAGCGCGATGGATACTTGGCTCCATTCTTTCTTGCAGCCCAGCTCTGTGGTTTTGAAGTTTTTCACAAAACTGTACTTCTTTTGCATTTCATCCTGGGGCATGTCCCAGGTATCTTTAGTCCTGAAGCAAGTAGACTTTCGTCTGATTACTCCGCTCCTGATCATTCTATATCGTGTCCTTTTTGCCACATTCTCTATCATCAAATGTAGAGGGGTGAGGTTCAAGATCACCTCCATTGCGGCCGTAGGACAGGTTCTCATTGCACCAGTAATGCAAACACAGGCTAGTCTTTGTACTTTTGAGATATTAGCTCTCGTAGTAACTAAACTAGTTCTGTTACTCCAGGCTATAGCCCCGTAAGTGATGATTGGTCTCACTATTGCAGTATACATCCATCGCAGTATGTTTGGGTTACATCCCCATCGTTTACCCGCCATGTTTCTGCATACCATTAGGGCTTTTGTGGCCTTATTAACTACTTACTTCTCATGTGTGTTCCAGAGAAGTTTGTTGTCCAGGGTTAGGCCTAGATATTTGACTTCATTTTTCCATTCTATATCTATCCCGTCTAATTTAACGGTTTTGAGATTAAGTTTTCTTTTCCTTGAAAAGGCTACTAGTGTTGTTTTTGTAGTCCCACTTCACAGCACCATCTTTTGGTATGTTCTAGTCCTCTATCACACAGGATATTACTAAACTTGCCACTAGCAAATATGACTATGTCGTCGGCATAACCTTGACAAGGTATGCCGAGGTCAGTCAATCTGCATAGAAGTTCGTCTACGATTAGGCTCCACATTAGTGGGGATAGAACTCCTCCTTGTGGACATCCTCTGGTTGTGCAGATGGAGATGGTGTCCTGCCCTATCTGTGTCTCTGCAGTTCTCGAAGATAACAGCTGAGCCATCCATCTGGATGTGATGTTATCTACTCCTCTGTATGCAAGTGCTCTTTTTACAGATTCGTGTGGCGTGTTGTCAAAAGCTCCTTCTATGTCTAGAAAGGCACACACGACCGTTTCTTTGTTTGTCAGTGCATCTTGGATTACATCAGTCAACTGTACCAGGGCAGTTTCTGTAGATCTTCCTGCTCGGTACGCGTGTTGGCTGTGGTGAAGTGGCACCCTCTCCAGGACTTTTGTTCTGATATAGTTATCAACAGCCTTCTCCATTGTTTTTAATACAAAGGATGTGAGGCTGATTGGACTGAAAGATTTAGGATGTGTGGTATCCTTTTTCCCTACTTTTGGAATAAAGGTGACTCTGGCCCTTCTCCATGCTTCTGGTATATATCCCAGCTCCAGACTGCTCCGGGATAGCCAGATTATGGGTGGTGTAATTCCTCCTGTGCCTGCTGAAGCAGGGCAGGAAATATTCCATCCACACCTGGAGACTTAAACGGTTTAAAAGTGTTTACGGCCCACCTTAACCGATTTCTGCTGCATATATGCTTGGCCACTACAGCGGCCTCTCTTGGGGGTCTACTTACCTTAGTTGTGTCCCTTATTAGAAAAGGTGTGCTTCCAGGAAAGTGAGTTTCGAGTAAGAGGCGAGCTCTTTCCTCCTCACTCTCCGTGAAGCTTCCATTTGGTTTCTTTAATG
Source organism: Psylliodes chrysocephalus (assembly GCA_927349885.1). Taxonomy (NCBI): domain Eukaryota; kingdom Metazoa; phylum Arthropoda; class Insecta; order Coleoptera; family Chrysomelidae; genus Psylliodes; species Psylliodes chrysocephalus. Next base: position 75,505,764 of record OV651815.1, read on the forward strand.
CCATAACTGTATCAACTCTCCCTTTTGCCAGGACCCTGTGCAGTCTCGCTGCCTCAGGTGTAGAGTTAATATCCTCGCAGAATTTTCTAAAGCTGTTACGTTTAGCTTTCCTGATTTCTTTGTTGTAGGTAGTAAGCGCCTCGGTGTAGCTCTGCCAATCTCCGCTGTGCTTGGCCCTATTATAGAGCTTCCGCACTTCGGATCGTAAGTTTGACAGATGACGGTTCCACCAAGGAGCATCCCTACTAGTCCTATTTCTTTGAATTGGGCAGCTTGATTCATATGCCTCAAGTATTGCCCCATTTAGTTCTTCGAGATCGCTTTCCAGAGCAAGTGGATGCCCCGGCTCCTTTTTTGTCTGGATACGTGCTAAATTTTGTTTTAGAATGGTGTTGTATTTGTCCCAGTCTGTTTTTCTAGGATTCCTCCTGAGGATCGTCTCAGGAATGTCGCTCTCTAACGTAAACACAATTATCTTGTGATCAGATAGAGATGGTTCACTCGATACCCTCCAGTTTTTAACTAGATCTTTAATGCTCGGTGTGCTTAATGTGATGTCTAATACCTCACTTCTTGCCCTTGTTACAAATGTTGGAGTATTCCCAATATTTTGCACAAAAAGGTTCTTATTAAAAATATATTCTAAAAGTTGCTCACCTCTTTGATTGGTGTCGTTGCTTCCCCATACAGTGCTGTGCGCGTTGGCGTCGCATCCAAGAAGTAATGGCAGATGTGTTCTCTGGCAGTACTCCACTAGCCTCGATACTTCCGGGGGTGGTACATGCCCATCTCCAGCGAAGTAACTAGAAGCTATTACTATGTCTTGCCGCCTCATCCCTAATTCCAGGTATGCTCGAATTGGAACGAGATCACGCGTCATGAATTCTGAAAGACAAGAATATTTAATATTACTTCTTACCATTATGCATGTTCTGGGTACTTCATCACTAGTGTGATAAATTACCCTTGCATCTTTACATGCAAGTCCTCTTACCTGGTTTCCATAGACCCACGGTTCCTGGATCAATACGATCCCTAATTGATCTTTAGTGAATGTCCTAGATATCACAGCCGAGGCTCTCTTGGCGTGATGGACATTCACTTGGGCGATGTTGATGCCCGCCATTTTTCTCTCCTTTAATGGGGGGGTGTTGTCCCCATCGGTGAGGGTGCGTTCCATATCCCCCTCTTCTGCTTCTTCATCAATTTCTACATCCTCAGATGAGTCTACGCAGAGATTTGAGAGGTTAAGGCTCTCTATGCTCTCCACATCAGTCTCATCTTTGGAAGTACTAGGAGTTGGTTCTGTTGTTCCTCCCAGTTCCTCTAATTCTTCTTTCTTTTGAAGGCCGTGTACGGGGATTTTCCCGAATCGATAGTGGATAGTACATCCACTATCCTTGATCCGTTGGCAGGATAGGTCATCTATTCCTAACCTAAGGATGTGGCCTTTGCCCTCGTCTTTTTGACTGACGATTTTCCACAGTGTGGTCGATAGCCCCGCATTCTGCGCTTCTATTAACTGTAGAAGCTTCTCTACAGGCTTCCCTTGACTTCTTGGGAGAAAGAGCGTGGCTGTATGTGCTTTCGGGATGTCGTCTCCCGCACATACCTCCAACTCCGCTCCCTTCCAGTTGCTCAGGTGTGGTATTTTTGCCCTGATCCATTCTGCTGACTGTGGGGTTTCACAGTCGATCAAGACCATCCCTGGCCGGAAGTGGATGCCTCCGAATATTGGAGCTTATGCTCCCATCCAGCGAACATCTCTTCTACCAGGGCTTCTTCCACCAAGGTTTGTTCGTTCGCACTGAGGATTGTCTCAGGGAACCCCTTAGGTAGGATCGCGACCCGCTCCGTCTTTACGACAGGTGCATAACTGCCCGAAGCGGAAGTATCGGCCAATTTTCTTTTATTTTCTTTCCTTTGCGGTGGTGTAATGTTATTCCCGTCCCGCTTTCTTTTCAGATCCTTAGGATTGGTTTTACTTCCCTCTCCCTGGGATCTGTGCTCTACAGCTTTCTTTTTCGCTTCCTCCGGTGTTATGCCCTGAGCGAGGTAGCGAAGATACCACCGAACCCCTGCCCCACTGAGGCCATGCCTCAGTGGGTCGTCCCTTCCACCAGGTTGTCCCAGTGGAGGTAGGGAAGGTAGCTTCCGTTTGGATTCTCTCTTGAGGGGAGCTTCCCTCGCCGATGAGTGGTGAGAGGGGGATGGAGAAGATGGAGCGATGGTGCTCCTCTTCTCTTCTCCCTTCACCTCTTTCTTTTGTTCTCCCACTTCTCTCTTGTGAGGTTGTCTCACTTGAGAGGTTGAGGGAGGTTGATCGCTTCGGATGGCAGGCTCCGTTTGATCAGATTTGGTGGCGGTGTAGTCCCGCCGGGGTTTGCTAAATTTTGTTTTCTTGCCCATGTAAATCCCACGAACAGCTAGGGAAATAAAAGTCGACCGACGCAGAGCCCCGCATGCGCCGGCAAGGCTAGATACAAGAGGGTTTCGCCAGGTTCCCTCAGAGGAACGTTCGAAACCGCTTTCCAAGCGGCCATTCAGCCTTCAGCACGTTGCCTTACACCTTAGCTTGGGGTATTGATGGAGTGCCATTTAGTTAGTTAATAGTGCTGTTCATAGAGCAGCAATATTAACGTATCCAGCGGTGCCACGAGGAGGCAGACACTCGATGATTGCATTTCTCCATTGGCATGCAGAAAGAGTTACCTACAAGCGGACAAGCAAACAAGCAAGCAAACAAGCAAGCAATCTAAGCTACAAAGCAATGGCTAAACTACAATTAACCCCGCCATAGTATTTGTTAACCCTGTCCTTAATATGTTGATGGAACGTTAATCCCCTATCTAGTTGAAAACCTAAATATTTAACTGTAGATTTAGCTACTATTAGTGGCTAGAGAGGGCTTAAAACGTATTTCTGAAATTTCGAATAAAATAACAACCAGTGTATATGCTTGAACACAACTTTTAATGGTATAGCTAATTAAAATTTTACATTTAATTTTAATTTTATTTTTAGCTATTTTGGGGGCTGGTAGAAGTCTGAAAAAATTATTTTAAATTTGTGAAAAAAATTACAAGGCCCGGCCCTTTTACCATGTAAATTAGTCACATTTAAACAAGAAATTTTACTTCGAAACAATCGTCATGAAGAATAATTTTTAAATTTATTTTAATTTTTTAAATAAAAGTGTAAAAATGTATCAAGTTTGTTTTTTTCTTTTTTTAATTTAAAAATAAACCTATTTAAAATCTTTTATTTCCGAAAAAAATCTATCGTATGTAATTTAAAAGAAAACACGCCTAATGACCTCAACAACTTCTTGTACCTAGTCCGTAATTGCAGAATATTCTCAAAAACTTTTTTATGTTTATTTGTTTCGTAACTCTGATTTTACTAACTAGATTCATTTCGACTTTAGCGAACTTTCACAAATGAAAAGTTTCAAAATTATATTATGCTTTGAAGTCGTACTGAAGTAAAGTGAATTACCATTTTCTCGTGTAAAAGACAAATTTATTTATGTTTGTTATAGCAAGGAGTGTCTGAACTTTTTGAGTCGAAAAATATATAAGAAAATAATTTTATGTTTTTGAAATATACGTACTTTAAAGATTAACGTGTTTATATACATCACTTCAAAATATAATCTTTTAAAAATCTTCTGGAGAATTTAAATATTTTAGAATTATTGAATCTTTGACAATAATATTTCCTAATATTCAAAAGTCAATCCATTTGTTTCAGTGACCGTTTTAAATTATGCAAGTGATTAAAAAACTAATAAAATAACCAAAAAAGATTGACGGCTGTGTGCACGTAGTTTAGATTAAAAAGGAAATACTTGTATTTCGTGCAAAATTTTTATTTAAAATACAAAGCGCTTTCGGCATGGTGCCATCATCAATTCTTATCTACAAAAATTGTGGATGTAAACTTACAATCTATAAATATGTGTAAAAATAAAATCTGAGTAAGACTTTTAAGTCAAAAGTTAAAAAATAAGGTAATTTTGAACAATTTAACAATTAAAACAAAAAAGAATAAAAAATAATATGCGGTTTCCTACCTTAGGAAAATAAACGGGGTTGTTCAATATTCTTTCGATATAACGGTCACTCACAGAGTATTTCACTCGACACTGCAGGAGAGAGAAGAGTTTACGGCTGCCGAAAATCAAGAGAACGTAATTCAAGTATGTGATCGGATTTATGCTTTTCGGTAAGACCGAGTGGGATATACCACTACTACAGCAGACTGTTTACAATTTAAAAATATAAAAAATGTCCTTCTAGTACCTTGACAAATAAAGGTAGATAATTGGTACGAAATCAACTCTACAAAATGCCCATTCGGATTTCGGAAAATATAGGAATATTTTAACCTACGAGGGTACTTGCAATTGTTGAAAAACGTTAATTCCTGGGAAACAGAAATGCGGGGGATCTTCTACATGTCCTCAGGCGGGAATTAATTGAAATATACATTTTTTAAAATTAAATAAAAATAAAATTAGTGACTTCGTCACAATTTATATAATTGTAACAAGTCAGTTGGATAAAAACTACAATTAGGAAGGATCATTGTACAATGGATTGTACTACTAATAAAATACCATAATCCTATCTATTGATAAGAAGAATTAAATGATAAGAATGACATCACTCAGTTACCAATACATGTTTTTAGTTTTCAAGAAAATCAAAGCCCAAAAGCTTATTTCAGCAACCTACCTTTTTTTTTTCGTATCTTTAATGAGTCGAATTTAAAGATTCGAGCGGCTAAAAGTGCACTTTGCAATGGGAAATCAGAGACAACCAAAGTTTTCATATCATTATCCATGTTTATCTATTTCATGAGTTTTTCGATATTTACTAATTTCACTGTCCTAACAAATTTCATAATAATTATAATTTTTTTAATATGGAACCTTAATTCACGACTTATCTTCTAAAATATAAATCATTCCTTAAAATGAAATATGGCAACAGCAATAAATAAGACAATTAAAGGAACTCAGTCATAAAACGAAAATACAATATCATCAAGCAAGAACCAAAGTTCGCAAACGCCCTTCGCCATTTCTATCTCTTGAAGGCCTTCTTGGCAGAAATCTTCCACTTCGGAGCCGTTGGAAAGTACGATACACAAACGAGCGGGTTATAATTATTACATTCAGGATTCAAAGGAAACTTACTAATTATTGTAATTAACTTTGATGAGACGTGGAAATAGGTTGGGAAATAATAGAAATCAAGCTCGAGTTCACACTGTAATTTTCATTTCATTTATCGGTAATAATAATCTCTTCAATATTAATTAGAATTTATAGTCTTAATGATGTTGTTTTGATTTTAATTGGTTAGTATAGTATGGGTTTTGTTAGAGAATCGTAAATATTTGAAATATTGACTATTGTTTTCTTTTAAATTGGAAATAGTTAATCAATATTTCTACATCCCATCGAAGAAGATTTTAACTTACGATTCGCCTTTTTTAATTTCAGCAACAAGCGTATTCATCAAAATGAGACCAATACACTGGTATAAAAGACGTATCTCAATTCACAATGGCTTGGCTGTATCTCATTTGAAAAAAAAGTTTTATTTCAAGTTACTAGTATTATTTCAGCCTTAAGCCTTGGTTTCTTTGAACACTCCGTCGCGGTGAGCGGACAGTCCGTCGACCGCTGAGGACAGCAATTTTCGCCCGAGGTGGTTTGTTAAAAAATATAGAAAATTATACTTTCTCTAGGTCTGTACGTGCTGTTTATGTATTATGAATGTAAACGAAAGGTACTAAAATGGATGCAAATAAATTGTTTGCGTTGTTATTATTGTTGGAAGAGGAAGAACAAGAGGAACTGGCAATTGCAACTGTCAAAATTTCTAATAAGCCAGTGGATGAGTTGTTTTTGTGTCGCGATATAGAAGGTGGCTTTAATATCATTGTGCAGCGGAAGTTTTTTGGAAATGAAACCAAATTTAGGGAGTATTTTAGACTTTCTACAGATCTTTTTGAATTCGTGTTGAGTTTTATAAAGGACATAATTTCCAAGAAATCTAAAAATAAAGTCATGATGTCATTTGTATGTGTGAATTTGTCACCCATTGTTTTAAAATTAATAACAATATAGTCTCAGCACACGCCGACGATTCCGCTGATATCAAACTCAACAGATATCAACCGACTCTTCGCGACAAATCAGCGGCATGACGCCGTCCTGCTCAGCTAAGCGGATTCAAGAAAACCATTCCCATTTAAATGCTCTGGTTGGATAAAATCGTCAAAACGCGACGGTTGACGGACTGTCCGCTCACCGCGACAAAGTGTTCAAAGAAAACAAGGCTTAAAACAGATATTAACACGTACCTTTTTACCTACGTCAAATTTTGTAGTTTCGAATAATATATGGCATATTAAAAGATTTCAAAAGAGTTACAGTCTTGCATATTTGTTTAATGTAGCCATAAAAATAAACGTTTTTTGGCCCGGTTGTATTACTTACTGTCTTATTCTGTGAAGTGCTATATTAATTGTCAAAATCAAACTCAAATTATTAATGATTTATAAAGTTTAAACATTCATTACCTATCTTATGACTCTTATGAGTAACCACCACCATGTTCTAATTATCCTGTTTGTTCATAGGCGCTGGAACTCAAAAATTGCTTTGGGTGCCCGGCCTCTATACAACAAATGGGGACAATCCCCCTCCACACCTCACTTAAAGGCACCAACGGTTTTTTAAAAGCACTTTAAAAGCTATTTTAAAGCGTTAATTTTATGAATTTTATGAAAAAAAGGTATTGTCACATGTCCAATTGCTGGAGTTTTGAGGATTGAAGCGGCAGACGAAGTAACAACAATCGGTAGGCTGGAGGCTTGAAGGATTCCACCTAAATCGGGATATCTGGCATCTGGCAATCCTATATGCCCGGTGCAGCCACCACTGGTATTCAGTGGTACTGCAGTGCTAAATTACCAATGAAATAAGTAGAAATAATATAAAACATTTATTAACTAATTTAGGAGATTTTTGATTATTTATTAATACACATATAATGGAGTATTGTATATAAACAGGGTAGCCATGTGAAAACAAAACATAGCCAATTTTGTCACACCCCAGTTCCTTTACGAAAAAACACTCGGACCCGTCAATTTTGGATTTAGGGAGAAACATTTGTTTGCTAGTTTCATCCCATGAACGACAACCCTCTAGCGGGGGTGAAACTTGCCCCTAAAATCTTAAATAGAAAGAGGGGTCGAATTATAGTTTATTTTGAAGATATTTTTACATAGATGTTAACCCCTGAGTTGAAAATCGCTACTGTCCCAAGTAACAATTTGATATTTTATAAAAGCTGAAAAAATGTTTACAGAACAAAATTTATAAAATAGAATATTAGCTAAGAACATTTCCGGAACATTCTTTCAACAGTAATAAACACAAAATGGGCGCAGTATTACAGAACTATTTGGTTCTTTTGTAAATTCTATAAGATTTGTTGAATGCAGTTACCGAACAGTTACTACACATTTACACAGACTTTAAACAAATGTTTTTTTAAACTTTTATAACTGTTTTATAAATTTTCAATTTTGAGGTTAGGTTGCATATCAAAATCAGTAACATTTTAGTTTTTTAAATGTGTCTGGTGAAAACAAATTAATTCTATATTTGTCATAAAAGTAAATTCAAGGCGATATTAGTAAAATGGCAGTATTTACTTAAGAGATATCTATAACGCGGTTTAAACATAATGTATGACCTACAATAAAGTCGTTTTTGGATGCGCAGCAAGAATTACTGTTAATTATATAGCACATACAATACTAAATTTTTAAGCGCCTCGAGTTTGATTCATATTTCTAATACTTTTTTAGTGTGAAACAAAAATTAAATTTATGCAATTTGATTTTTTTTAGTAATAAGATTATGCTAATATTACTAATGATTAAAATCTTTAATTTACATTGGTTTTGTCTTAAATACTAGTAAAACCGACAGTAGATTTAGCTTTAAAACTGTCTTAGGTTTCTGTTAAATATGGCGGCTATTCAGAGGTATTAGAAAGTTATTTTAAGACTGAATCATAATTATAAAATATTATTGTAGTAAAAACAGCTGTAATACAATAATTAAGTTGTATTACTTATTTCTACAAAACAAGTTCATCATGGTTTGTTGTATAATTGTTTCATATTTCTGCACTATATGACAAAATATAACATAACCTTACTAAATCGTTTCCGATTTAAGTATTTGATAATTAAAATGATTTGTTTCTACAGCTTTATAGAGCAAGCATAATTTTTAATATTACGATAATAAGCAAGTTTAACATGGACATCGCCAAAAATATGGCTTTCTTTTAGTATTGGGGTGTAATGAAGTCAATTTTCATTACTATTATTATTATTAATTAATTCCGGGTATTAATTTCGATTTTCAATTAATTTCAACTTCATGGGTAGGCCCTGTATATCCTCCGTATTACCACGGTTCGAAAGCTTCGAGATGCTCTACCAGCGCGCGCGACCATGGTGGGGTTTTCTGATGTGGAAGGGAATACATCGGCTGAACCACGTCCGAGACGGAATTAAAAATTTCACTTGCTTTGACACCGTTAAATCCAATAGTCGATTAAACGCTAAATACCTACGATCCCGAAAATTTATTTCACGCCGCGAGGTAAAGTTTGTTGATAGTTTTTTTTTTTTGATAATTTCTTTCGTGCCCGAGACTTTAAGCCGTGCTATTTGAAACCGATTTAATTTTATTTATTCCGTGTTGAGTTAGGATTTCATTTGTTTTGATTTAAAAATACTTTAATTTATTCTTGTTAGAATACACCGTTCTTTATAAATTTCATTTTATTTGAAGGCTTAACCGTTAATTAATTTATTTTTCATTTAATCATAAATATAGTCTTATAGTTGATTTTTCCTACTACTGGAAATTTCCGAAAATAAATAATAAATTTCATTTTAGTTTATTTAAAGTTTTGACCGTTAAACAATTTATTTTACATTCGATTGTAAATATAGTCGTATAGTTAATTTTTCCTACTACTGGAAATTTCCGTAAATAATAAATTTCATTTTAGTTTATTTAAAGTTTTGAGTGTTAAACAATTTAATTTTTTTATTCAATCGTAGATATAGTCGTATAGTTAATTTTTCCTACTACTGGAAATTTCCGTTAATAAATAATACATTTCATTTTAGTTTATTTAAAGTTTTCACCGTTAAACAATTTATTTTACATTCGATTGTAAACATAGTCGTATAGTTAATTTTTCCTACTACTGGAAATTTATGTGAATAAATTATACATTTCATTTTAGTTTATTTGAAGGCTTAACCGTTAATTAGTTTATTTTTCATTTAATCGTAAATATAGTCTTATAGTCAATTTTTCCTACTGCAAGAAATTTTCGTGAATAAATAATACAGTTTATTAAAAACATTATCCAATAAATAATTAATTGGAACTGTTTGGGAATTGCCTAATGTTTTGATTGGTTATATTTGTAGAATTGCGACGAGGCATTTTCTTTTGTTTTATTCTCCGAACTGCAAATTTTAAGAAAATTTAAATAGCATCATTCCCAGTTTGAAGCGGCTCGTGATTACGATCGCTTCATCCAGAGATAAGGTGTTATCCCGGCTATTAGTTCATTCTATATCTAAAAATTCATTTGCGTTAGGTCTCCGTTATTTCAACAGAACTAAAATAGTATCATTCCCCTGTCTGAAGCGGCTCGTGATTACGATCGTCTCATTCAGAGATAATGTGCTATCCCGGTTATTAGTTTATTATCCGTCTGAAACCCTCATTTGCGTTAGTCTCCGTTATTGTAAGTAAACTCAAATAGTATCATTCCCCTGTCTGAAGCGGCTCGTGATTACGATCGCCTCATTCAGAGATAGTGTGCTATCCCGGTTATTAAATTTGTTTTATGTAAATCTCCGTTATTCAATTGACATTAAATAGTATCATTCCCCAGTTTGAAGCGGCTCGTGATTACGATCGGTTCACTCAGGGATAATGTACTATCCCGGTTGTTAGTTGGTTTTACTTTCCAACCACTAGTGAGTAAACCTCTTATAGGGTCCCGGTTTCAGCTCTGGAATTAGTATTATCCCGAACCTGTCTCCTCGCATTCTCTGCAACCAATGATATTTTGTTTTACTGAAGCATTCAATTAAATTTGATTGTAAATACCAATTAGAAAAATTAACAGTTAATTTTTGCTACGACCGAAATAATACTGCCGAATGAAATAGCAAATTGCATTTTTAACTCAACAACAGAATAAACAATTCAATAATAAACTTTTACTGCGACCGTGATAATTATAAGTATTGATTTCATTTTTTTTTTCTTTACGTCTGATTGAGACTACTCGAAAGTCATTTCCGTCCGTTTTGTTTGTTTATTTTTGTTCAGGGTTTGTACATATTACCGTGAGGGTGGGCGTTGAAATATTTAATTTATTTTTTTTTATTGTAAATAGTTAACTTCAATATATGTGTCAATGTTAACTTGCCGTATTACTGGTTGTTAATTCCTAAATTTATTTCCCCCTTATATTTCAGCTAGTGATTAATTCTGTACCAGCCCAAGCAACGATTAAAGCCCGTTACTTGTGGCCTACTATTACCTGTGTCTAAGTAACCTTTGACCCCTGGAATTTTTCATCTCCATCTGTAGCTACCCGAGTACTTTCGACGCCGTTTCGAGAGTTTGTGGAGTAAACCATTACCAAAAATCTGGCGCTCGAGAACCGCCCGTAACCAGCGTCATTCGTAAGGAACCGTTTTCTCTGTGGCGAGAAAACCCCTTACAGGGGCATGATTATTCAGAACATACCTAATTATTATCTGGCTGAATGATAGTTTTTTTTTTTGAGTGTCTAGACAAACCATCAAAATGTTTTACTAATATTTTTTACTGTTCTCTGAAAAGCAGGTACCACTTATTTTTTACATTTCTTCACTATTTAAATTTGACATTTTCAGACTATACACTCACATACAATTGGTATGGAAAGTAGTTGAACAAACATAAAATACAAAAATAATATGGCGTAGGTACTACCAAATGTAGTTGCTTTATTTTTTTATAAATATTTTTAAAGAGATAATACTATTCCTAACTAAAATAATTGTTATACAGTTTTCTGATTTGTAATAGAGTATTTCGACAATATATTACAGTTATTTTAGAGTTTTCATCAGAAGCAAATTGCTATTGATGCGGAATTATCTCACACTAATATTTATATAACTATTTTTTAAAGCGTTATTATGAGGTTAAGAAACAGTTATATTTGTATGACCAAAAAGTTCTAAAGGTAATCCAGAACAATAATATAGAATAACTATAAAGCAATTTTATTTTATAAGCTGAAATATTGTATAGAACAGTTGTATAAATGTTTATGTAACAATTTCGTAGTTATCGTGAAAACTATTTTATAATTTTGCTGTAAGAATATTGTAAAAACTAATTTATATAACTATTTAGTTTTAGAGAACAAAATAGTGATTTCTGCAACCGTAGTACAATAAATTAGCATTCCAGAAACAGCAATATAATATCAATAAAATATAATAGTCTTGTAAACTAAAAATTATAAAGCTACTTTGTTAGTTGGGGTCTTTCTAGCCATGATCTTTTAACGATTTTTATTTTATGCAAAATTACCAGTTATTCGAGTAAATTCTGGACATGCTGACCCTGGGCCTCCATGCAATAATAGAGGTTTTGTTCAAAACGCTCTTGGATATTTTAAAGCATCTGTGGGGTGATTTGATGACATTCATCAATTATCCTTTAGAGGCGTTCAATAATTACGTGACGGGTTTAAGGGGGGGAGGGGATCAAGCTAAATCTTCCCAAATCTCACTTGGGGGAGAGGGGGGTCTTTGTAAATCTGACGTATTTTTTTTCTAATAGAAAACGATGTAAAATTGCGTGAAAGTAAAGTTAGGTGGAGGAGGGGAGTTGAAGATAATCTTACGAAATCTCACTAGGGGGGAGGGGAGTCAAAAAAATCTTCAAAATTACCTTACGTAATAAATTTTCCAGTGATGTTGGCTGGGTGGCATAAATTTTAGTTTTTAAGTGGCCTCATTTAAAATCCAACAAGGTTAGATCCAAAGACCGTGGGGGCCACTCACTCAATACTTTCTCTTCTTCCGATCCATTGACCTGAAAACGTTTGATCCAAATACTGACGAATAGTCAGTGTAAAATGGGGTGGCACACCATCTTGCTGGAATATTAAGTTGTGGCACACCAAAATCTAAAATATATTTATAGCAGTGGCGTAGCTAGGTCGGGGGTCAGTTCACTCCATGTATACTAATTATTTATGGATGTCCAAACTACCTTAGTTTTTTTTATTGTTTTAAAATGTGAAGAAGCCCCTTTCAGATTTGGGGCATCAAAATTTTCACTCAGGACATAATAAATATTTTTTTTTTATTTTTTTTTATTATTCAGATAGAATGAAAAATACAAATAGGTACATACATGAGAACTATACTAAATACTAGGTAGGACAGGTAGGTATACTAAATTTACTTCTGTTGACACGTCAATAGTAATAAATATTTTGACATGATGATGACTGATTAATGTGATACCTGCGCTTGCTTCGTTGAACACAAAAGTTTTATATTCGGCTCAATTTTAGACAGCGCAACTCTCATTTCTTGGTCAAGATCTTTTAAGCATGACCGTTTATCATTTTTAATTAATACAAGCGTTGAAAAACTTTGCTCACATAAATATGTTGTGGAAAACGGAAGTAGTGTGAAGATGGCCTTGTCGGTGATGCGTGGATATTCTGTCTTGATGGAAATCCAGAAAACATCTAACGGAACTTCGTCGAATTTAAGTTTTAGGGTCATATCATTACTTAATTCTGTGAACTCCTCTCGAGTTTGCAATGGCAGTGCTTCCGTGGAACTTATTGCATTGGTTGCGAAAGGATTTCGAATCCAATTGTATTGTTCCGTGTTGATAGAATGGAAATAGTATTCAAATTTTTGTTGAAGCATACTTAAATGTTGTTGGGCCAAATCCACAATCAACTGCTTGTTTTTGATCGTACTGTGGTTGGTCCTGTGATACATTTCTAGACATCCTTTTTGCAACTGTTCCTGCCAAAGTTCAAGTTTCTTTTTGAACCCTTGTAATTTATCGGAGCACGTCAATATATTTTCATTCCGTCCTTGCATTTTTTTATTAAGTTCATTCAGATGTTCGAATATATCCGCCATGTATGCAAGTTTGGCTATCCAGTATTCATCATGAAGGTGCTGGCATAGATCGTACATATCTTGACTTGAAAGAAACTCACGCACTTCGTAGCGAAGTTCAAACAGTCGAGCTAAAACTTTTCCCCGGGATAACCAACGAACTTCTGTATAAAACAGTAAGGATTCATGTTCGCTATCCATTTCTTCACAGAGTATTCCAAAGATTCGCGAATTTAAGGCTCTCGATTTAATTATGTTTATGATCTTAATACATTCATTCATTGTGATCGAAAGCTGTTCGGGCAAATTTTTGACCATCAATGCTTCTCGATGTATGCAGCAATGTGTAATTTGTATTGACGGATTTTTTTGTTTTACACAAGATACAAAACCTTTCTTACTGCCCATCATTGCAGCAGCACCATCTGTACAAATAGCAACGCAATTGGTCCACTGAATATTATGTATTTTAAAAAAATTATCAGTTACTTGGAAAATTTGTTCACCGGTAGTTCTCTCTGGAACCTCCTTACAAAATAAATAATGTTCTTTAATAGAGTCCTCGTCAACGAAACGTACAATAGCCATCAGTTGTGCTTTATTTTTAATATCGGTTGATTCGTCGATTTGAAGCGCAAAAATTCCAGCCGAAATGATCTTTTTAATTAGTGTTCCCAAAATATCACTTGACATATCTTGGATACGTCTTTTAACAGTATCGGCCGACAAAGAAACTTTACTCACGTCCTTAACTTCGTTTGGCCCAAGCATAAGTCTAACAATTTCCATGCATGCTGGTTTAATAAGCGTTTCACCGATAGTGTGCGGTTTTTTTTGTTGTGCAATTAATTTTGCAACAAGGTAGCTTGCTTCTAATGCCTTTTCAGAAACCGTAACCGCCGATTTCATAAACTGCTTTTGTTTCTTATTTTGATCCAAGCGCCGTTGGAAAAATTGAATGTCTTTTTTGACGCAACTGGGATGATTTGTGATCAAATGACGGTTTAGTTTGCTGGGTACCATTGCTTCATTTGACAACTGTTCACCGCAAATGACGCATTCAGGCTTTGGAGCCGCTTCGTCGCCACACCAAGTGAAACCATATCGAAGGTAGTCTTGATTGTACTTCCTTTTCAGCACCTTTTTTGCTCTTTTTGCAGCACTTATGCTGGAGCTTGTGCTAGGTTCTTCGTCATCTGCTCGTGATTTCAGCAAAAATTTATCCATATTTGAAGCACTATAGTTATTTATAAAAGTAGATACTGCAACAAAACTTAGTCCAGTTCACTTATTTATAAGGCACAAGAATTTATTTATATAGCAATTCACTATTTATTTCACTCTACGATTTATTTGTTTGCCCGCGTATTTATCTGATTCACTTGACTATTCGACTCTCTCTGAGTCTCTGAGCGACGACAGGCGCGCTTATATAGGCAGTGGCGATGTTCAGGAAAACATCGAGTCGTGCCTCGAACGGCACGGATCTTTCTAGTTTAGTCGCCTTCGAGAATCAAGCCGCCGCGCCGCGCCGATAGACGGATAGACGTTTACCATCGGCGCTGTTGTCAGATTGCTTTATTTTTCGCGGGTCTCGCTACAATACGAATCTGATTCGTATTGTCTGCAAGAGCGGCACACCTCAAGTCGGCTTACGGCACACCAGTGTGCCGCGGCACACCGGTTGCGGAGCACTGATTTACAGGCTCAATTTTTTTCCGTTTCTCCTTTTTGATTTTATATGGGGTTTCAAGTTGTTTTTGACTTATTTCGACGTAAATCACAACAACACACTTTTTTAATAAAGCAAACAAGTGTTAAGAGGTATATGTACGTGTAAACTACAATTACAAAAAATTGATATGAAACCCATGAAACCACCAACAAAAATGTAAAGCTAGCTTTCGTACTAGAACATGGTGTCATTCGTCGAGATAATTTATCGTTTTGTTTAATAGATCAAGAAATGTAAATATTCCCCTGTTATTTTTTATAAAATTATAAGAGAAATAAATTTTTTTCTAAATAGTATAGTTTATTATTTTGTAGAAAAACAAAATTTCGAAAATTTTAGTAATGTTTCAGAAACAACCGTTATTAATAATAGGTACCATTTTCCTTAATAAGGTAGAAATAAAATATAAACTATTTCCACGATTTACAAAGGCCTACAAAAAAATTATAGGTATTTTCTGCTATCCTATAAAATTTATATTTTCTGACTCAATTTCAAAAGGTTGAAGGAATTCCAAAACACCTTTTATGGCATAATAATTATTTCCAATTCTACATACTATCTTTAGCTGCTTTTAAAAACGTTCTAAGAAAGTCCAATCAGACCAATTTAATCCCTAAACTATTCTACACTTTTAAAATTTAATTACCTAAAAATATTAAAAACTATTTAAAATAACTTGTTTAGCAGACTGTACAATAGCTATCTTAGTCACACGTAGCGCGTTCTCTGTCTGGGCGTCGAACACCTCTAGAAATTTGATGAACTGTATGAAAAGAAATGCAATGTCACCCGTCACACTATAGTGTGCTGTGGTCGTTATAAGTAAAAGTACAAGTAAAAGAAGATGGGATAGTCCCGAAATATCTGGAAATGTCATTACCCGTCAAGAATATTCTAGACGACAGTTCGAGAAGATTCGAGAAGGCAAGCAAGCTATATAAGGATGATCCTGACGTCAGTTTTGGGTTTTATGATAGACGTTACATGTTAATGTTATCGATTGTATAATTGTTGTTAAAGTTGAATTGAGTTATTGTAAAGTTGAATTGGAATAAATTGTGATGCCAAAAACCTGCGTTACACAAGTTTTTTGGTCCTAACTTCCAAAAGTATCAAACTATCGCGTTTATTGTCATTTAATTTAATGGGTAATACAAAAGAAAAACTAAATTTTAGAGAGGTAGTTTAAGGGGATGAACTGAGTATTCGTACTCCTATTTTTTTACTCAGTGTTTATTTATCGTGGTACGAAGTGACGTGTTTTGCTCTTAAAAATGTAAACCATAGGCGTAAATAGATATTGGTCCATAAGGATGAGGTTTGCAGTATAATTAAACTTTGTAATAGTTCGATTCATGCATCTAGTATTTTATAAAGTATTCAATAAGAAAACTAATTTTTGGTGGCTCTCTTTTGTATTACAATAAATAATAAAAAATGTAACTTATCTACATGCTCTTTTATCGACTATAATTACTAAATAATTATGTTCTTTACTGATATCAAGTATGTTATATACCTTTAAGTATATAAAAAGTCTGTAAGTCTGTAAAAAGTGTAAAAGTAAACAAAGATTATACTCAATAGTCTCTAAACCACGGGCAGTCTGACTTTGTGGTTATTTATTGTTTGTTTGTATTTTATAAGTATTTCTTGAATATTGTAGGTATTTTTGGAAATAAACAAATTATAATTATTATTATTTCCCCTCTACTGGTAATAAAAGTAAAAGTAGTATTCTAGTCTTTATATTGGTAAAGTTGGGTTTAAGTTCGATAACTAAGTGACTAAAATAATTTTCCTAAGTTAAAGAAAATATGTATATTGTGGAAACCTTCTTTAACAGTTATAAATTATTTAGTAAATCTACTACAATAAAAATTTTACTAGTAGTGAGATTAACAATGAATAATTACACATTAAAACTAAAAGCTCAAACTGAAAAAAAGTGGTTCACTAACAGTAGGTCGTCAAAAACTTTTTGAACTGTTTACTAACCATTATGTGTCTAATTCCAGAAGTCTCGTTATACCGACCATAAGTAAACATTTTACTTGTCATCTATAATGTAAAACTTTTTAAGTCTGGTAAATGAAAAATTATATAGTTTATTCGCTTTCTTTATTGTTTAAATAATGTAAAATGGATGAAACAAAATGTTAGTAGAATTTGGCACACCGTAGAATAATTACATCATGTTATTAAGAAAGGTAGCATTTATTAAAATAATTTTGCATTTGTCAATTGAAGAGTGTAAAGATGTTTTCTAATATTCAACAAAATAATGGACTGATGGAAGATCACGTGACCGATAAATTGCCTTCCGGTGCAATCCTGTTTTTTAGCTGATGAAAATTATTTAAGAATAACTGACTTTTGTAATATTAACTGTCAAACTATCTTAATTTAATGAAAAAAAAATAAATCTAAGCACCTTTTAATAGGCATAACAACTAAAACTAAGTATGGGTAATACAATTTTTGAAAAAATATGTATTTGCCTTAATTTCTTATTTGTTTATTAATAAATAAAAATTTAAGGTTATGTCACGTGATCCATCAATGCATCAACATAATCGAGTCTAATAGTGATTCCAAAAGTTGTATTTCTAACTTAAATAATGTTACCGATACTCAGTGAGACAATTATGTAAGACACACATCAAATAGTTATAATTGTTTTCTATTGGGAAAAATATAAGCAATTAGATGTTTCTGATCTAGAACCAATTATTGCTAATTTAAGTAGTGATGAGTCTGAATCAGAGTCCAGTTGTGAAGAAAATTATATTAATTTTAAAAAATTATATAAGTTATCCAATAAATATTTTTTGTGCCCCTTGTTATAATCTATTTTTTTAAACAAAGAATCTGTTTCACGAATTTGCACCTGTTTTGGATTATCTTTAAAAATGCTAAAAACAAATGTTCAGCTGGGAAATTTATTTATAAAGAACTAAAGTAAATTGTTCTATACTCGGACAAAATATTAATGAAGGTGATTCCTCCCTGTTCACGTACAAAAATCATACTATACTAGAGCATAATGAATGGAATCACGCGCTTAAAACTGCAGAAGTTATCAGTATCAAGTGCCAACTAGTCATAAATGCATGTTTATTACCAAAATGTATTACGCCAGTGGCGTATAAAAACTATTGGCAAATAAAATGCGGTAATAGTAAATAATATTAGATGAAAGTAGGTTGGTTATCTATTTTTGAAGTAATAATCTTCTATGTTCATAAATTTGTTTTGTTTATTGTTAAAATATGTAAATATTATGCCAGTGGCGTAGAAACACTATTGGAAAATTAAATGGGGTATTACACTAGAACAAAATATTGAAGAAGGTGCGCCTTAAAACTGCAAAATGTATCGTTATCATATCAAAATGCACTCTTCCAGTGTCGCAGAAATACTATATAGGCAAATTTAATGGGTATTTGTGAATATTACTAGATGAAAGTAGGTTGGTTATCTATTTTTGTTATAATAATTCATCAATGTTTATAATTGTATTTTGTTTATTATAAAAATATGTAAATTAAGCTTGGTATATCTTACTTGAATTCTAAATCTATGAAGTTTCGTAATCCATTGATTCTACAGAACTATCACTGGAATAGTCTTTATCGTCGGAACTTAAAAATATGACTATCGTTTCTTCGATCATACCGTCCAAACGCCACATATTATTTTCTTCCTTAATTACATGGAAAATAGCATTCTGCCAATCTTCAGGTTTTATACGTTCTATAACGGTTTTTATTATACTTTGAGTGTCGGCTATTTTAAAAAATTTATTTTCTAGAGCTGCAAACCATTTCACTTGAATATTGAATATATTTATGGCGGTGTTCCTTTATTAGGTCCATTATTTCCACTTTAAGCATCTCCTCAGTAAATGTTATTGCTTTATCCCGCAGCCAGGTTTGCATATCCGCTTTCCTACTGGACATTATCAGAATGAGTTCAACTTGTCGACTGTGATAAGAAGCGTTATCTAGTACAATAACTGAATTTCGTTCTACACGCTGTAATACTTCAGTAAACCATTTTTCAAAGCATTCCGCATTCATGTCCTCGTAGTAGTCTCCTGTTTTTTTCGATACAAACACAAGAGCGCTATTTTCCAAAAATCCACTGTCACTTCCGACATGGGTAACAATTAGGCGCTGTCCTTTACCTGATGGTGCTTTCAAACCTTGTAGATAATCCCTCTATAAAAGCTTGGCGATGACTAGTTACAGAAGTATCTTGCCATATCTTAGATACCGTGTGTCCAGCATTCACCCACGTTTCATCGAGATAGCATAAGATAGCATACCTTTTTTTTAGCGGCTCTAAACTCTTTATTATTTCGTAAATAACGCCGTCGCCAGGACACTATATCTAACCTCTCAATTAAAATTAATTTCCTACACCGTTTGACAGAACGAAATTTTAGGCCCCATAAAATTTTTCGTAAAGTTTCATAGCTCATTAATGCAATTCCTTCATTTTCTTTTAATTTCGTAGGAACAACTCTAAGTGTTGGGGCTTTGTTTAAAAAAAAAAAAAAAAAGAATGAACAGTTCTTCGAATGATTTGTTTTTGGTTATCGTCCAATTTCAACAATTTTCGACCACGGGTATGCGTTTTAGGGGCTTCTAAGGAGCCTTTTTTTGTATTTTCGCGTACAATACGTTCAATTGTTAAACAGATACTCCAGTTAAAAGAAAACTGTGGTTTACAGCTTCATTTGTAGGAAGTGTCTGTTTCAGCCCATCATACACTTTCCATATAATGTTCTTTTCATCCTTTGATAAGGGCTTTTGCCGATGTAATTGGGTTTCACTTGGACCCGCCTGTGAATCCATTACTATTGTAACAATATAATTCTACTATTAAATTGTTTCTATTAAATTTATAAAGACACCAATATTAAAATATTTAATAAACTTTTAAAGTACCTACTCAATATACTACGCAATAAATATAACTCCTCGAATATGCACTACCACTACCAAATTGTAAGGTACAAACATAAACACCTACTCGTATATCAGAAAAGAGCACTTATACAAAAAAGTGTTTAAAAAATATAAAATAATTCTCGTAAATAGTTAAAGCGATACAAATCTAACTTCGTCGAAAATTAGTTTTTAACTCTCTTTGTGCCTGTGCTGACAATATTCAATATATAACCCGTCTGTCATTTATTTACTTAAAACACATTCATTTGTCATCGCATACTGTCGAACTTGGGTCATATGTTTCATCAAAATAAACTAAAGAAAAATAAAAATAAACTCTCTCTGCTGATGGAGTAAACAGAATTACAATATTGGCAAAAAACGAGTCATTAAAAGCATTGCCAAGATCACAAATACCCTATCGTCAAATACATTAAGCAACGAGTCAGAAACTCGTAAGATCCGATTAACAAATTCAATTAGTGAACCAAAAGTGTCACTACAGTGAAATTTGAAGAATTTCTACTGACAGCCGTAATCATTTATATGGGATCCTGGGATATTAAACTTGAAGAAACTTCTTGAGACTGTCCAAAATAATTTATTGCCTATCTTCACTATAAAAAATTCGGACGTTCACCTGACCAAACCTCTTACGAAATAATAAGAAATTAGTCAAATTGGAAAAACGAAGAATTAACCATAAGTTATTGTTTTTGTATAAACTGCTAAATAATAAAATAAATTGTGAATTTTTACTATCTGAAATTAAATTTTATATCCCAGGTCATGTCGTTCGGCCTAAAAACAAACTTTTCTTTATACCAAAACACATGCTGCTATTGGATAATATCTGCTGCATATACAGTATGGTTCAAATGAAAGGAATAAATTCATTATAATAGAAGTAGTTGGTTTTTCGAAAAAATGCTCGGAGAGGTCAATTTTGTTTACTCAAAGCGCAATTTTTTAAATAGAATTCAATATTCCCCCACTTCCCATTTTTGAGCAGTGACGTCATTGACAATTTTTTTAAATAGTAACCCCATTTTTTTTTTGATTTTGTTAGATCTTTCAATTTCCTACTCGGAAACATAATATTTGAAATATCTTACATAACAATTTTTTTTGAATAAAAGTCATTTAAAGATCAGACACATAAATTTTATTTTATTTTGAAATACAATAAATGAATAAAAGATTATTTGTAATTAAGTGCTTCATCTAAAATAATAATAATAATAAAAAGAATTTGTGAAATCGTCATTAAATTCTTTTATTATTATTATTATTATTATTATTATTTTTTAGATGAAGCAATTAATTACAAATAATCTTTTATTCATTTATTGTGTTTCAAAATAAAATAAAATTTATGTATCTGATCTATAAATGATTTTTATTAAAAAAAAATTGTTATGTCAGATATTACAAATATTATGTTTCCGAGTAGGAAATTGCAAGATCTATCAAAATCAAGGAAAAAAAATTGGGGTTACTATTTAAAAAAAATTATCAATGACGTCACTGCCCAAAAATGGGAAGTGGGGGAAAATTGAATTCGATTTAAAAAATTGCGCTTTAAGTAAACAAAATTGACCTGCCCGAGCATTTTTTCGAAAAACCAACTACTTCCATTATAATGAATTTATTCCTTTCATTTGAACCATACTGTATAATAACCACAATACATCTTTAAATCTGGATATATTTAATACAACACTTAAAACTTTCAAATCCCACCAGTTAAAATTAGAATTTACATAGAGATTTAAATATTATATTAAAAAAAAAAATTCATTGTGAAACATGCTAATTCAATGAATATTTTTTATTTTAACATTCTTATCTATATACTATTTTTAATTCTAATGGAGCATTGGTAGATGCAAGTAGTTATAAGTTTCGTAAATTATTTTTGTTTTTGTACTTATACTCGTATATATTTTTTATTTCTTTCCTCTTTTATATTAACTTTATTGGGAGCATTGGTAAATGCATTTAGTTGTAGTTTCATTTTTCTTAGGAGAACATGTAATGAGGTTATAAAACCTGTTTGTTTTCTGTTAAATAAATAATCTGGAAATACAAGATCTATCTCAGGCACTCTAGGACAATATTTAAATAAACAAAAATAAACAAAATAGATGAAACCTATCGACAGTCGTAAGCTGGAAGCTCCAGGAGAAAACTCTAGTCTCAAATGACACAAAACATTCACAAACACAAGGTATGGATCACATTAATATTTTAACTTCATAAAATACAGAAAGATACCGCCAAAATATACAGAGTGTGTCCAAAAACAAAGTCAATTGCCAAAATCAGTTATCAAAAAATGTTAGAGCGAAATCAGATCTTAACAACAATAATCCTCCAACAAAACCCACTAACTTAGAATAGTTTTCTTTATAACAAGTATTATTAATAGCGTAGAGGATCAGATAAACCAAGGTCCCTAGCTAAATTATTATATAAAATATGGAGTAACCAACGATAGGCCTGGAAAAAATTCAGGTATGTCATAACGTACAATTCTACTTTTATATATGTGGCTTTGGTTTTAATTCAGCGCTCTGCGTAGTTAATATCAGAGCTCTGCGTACTTAATACGAATATGACTCATATCTCTGTCAGTACGTTTCTATTTTAGAAAGATTTTTAAGGATTACTCTGTATAGTGATCAATATGGTTAGGTAAATGTGATATAGAATTCAATACAGATAGATTATATTTATTTAATTGACTTTTTGAATAATAAAGATAAATGTGACTTTAGGGGCAAAAACAAAAACGATAATCAAAGATTGAATTAAATTTTGTCTTGGAGTTATAGTTATGGGTTTTTATACATTTATTAACTGCATCTTAATTAATACTATCGTTGTCGTTGGTTTAGAATATTCTTGTGACTTAATTTAAATAAATATACAAAAAAAAAACAGAAAAAGTTCACATTGAAGCTACCTCTATTAAAAATACAAAATGTTTTAAAAAAATGAAATAATAATATTACTGTATTTGCAGATGAAGTGGGACTTCTAGTATATAATTATCACTGTCGTGACTAAAACCCAACTCATTACTAAATCCACGGGAGTCCCTAACTAATTATAGCTGATGTATATAATAACATTTGTTTCAGTCGAAACATATAATTGAAGCTTTTGTTCAACCATCTAAACAATTTAAACCAAACGGTCTGGGAAATTTAACTTATACAGAATTGATCCACCTTCAAAATTTAATAAGCATTCAGTATCAAGATAGCAATTTTGAGGAAGTTTGCTTTGTAATTAGCATTAAAAAAATAAAAATACATGTACCCGTGTGAAATTAAAAAACAGAACAGTTAAATTTTTTATTTGTCACAGGTCAATGAAATCAAAAGCTCCTTTATTTTATCTATCATTATTGAAACGACCAGGGGTTCTATCAAACAACTTTTATTTTTAATATAATAAAATTAACTCTTTTCGATAATTCAACCTGACTGATCCCAACTTATTTATAAATTTTTTTATCAAGCCGGATTCATAGGAGCTGGCGTAAGACGTTTCCCTTCTTCGGGTTCATTCATCTTGAATGAATTCATTTCCGACTTCTGTTTTCAACCACTTTTTTTACCATCAGAATTTTTCCTGGACGCCTTATTTCTGGTTTTTAACTCTCTAGGATTATTATCCTAAACCTCAGTTAAATATTTATGTTCCTATTTAAAGCTTATCATGGGAAGCACCCCAAAACAGGCACATGGAAAAGCCTTCATAGGCAGACCATGTCCCAAAAGAACTGGAGAACTACTCTTAATGAATAGGAACCAGTTGAAAGTGATAACAGGGTTCATGACTGGGCACGCTCCAGTAAAGGGACGCTTGAACAAAATTGGCATGTACAATGGGGAACTCATGTGCCGACTATGTCACAAGAAACCAGAAACGGCCAAACACATACTGTGCGAATGCGAAGCTCTAGATCGCAAAAGACAGGCTCTTTTTGTACAACCCCAGGTTGATCCAACAAAGTATAGAACCCACTCACCCAAGGATCTGTACAAACTTGTACAAGGTACAAAGGTGATAGAGTGGGTGCTATGAACTAACATGGGGTAAAACACAATAAGCCAATAGGCTTCAGTGTTATTCGGAGACACATAGTCGGACGAGCCCAGGAGAGAAAAAAAAAAAGAAAGCTTATCATTTTTGATATTTCTAAGCTCTCTAGTGCACATCTTAATCTATCAGAGACCTATGCGAGCACCCCCAAGTTCATATCTAAGTATATTACGCCACATGGAAACCAAACCAGACTTTTTAGCTAACATAAGCGTGCCGAAGGTCCTAACGATTGAATTTACCGAAACGCTCACTTCAAAATTTCAGAGAAATGAGCTCTTAACGGCGCATCTTAATCCGTCAGTCAATCTAGATGTATTATATAATATAAGCATCTTTTTTCCTTGAATCAAACTTTGTAACTGTTTTCATAACAACTAGACAAATATAAAATATTTTGATACATAAATTTATAATTTCATCAAAATTTATAAAGAATGCTGGGGTGGCGAAGTTTCTGAAAATCAAAATCTATGTATAGAAATCAAGATGTCGGCTTTTTTTTATCGATTTGGAGATTGTAAAGAAATTAACTGGAATTTCCTGAGAATTTGTATATGTTAAATTGTTTGTTAAATAAAAGAAACAAACAAAAATATAAGATACATTTTTATTACAAAGATTAGAAGACAGAGGGAGCTATGACATAAACCATAGTAGAAAAAAGTGAGCAAAGGAAAGCAGAGGGAGCAGAGAAGAGATTAGAATTTTTTTAATAAAATTTGGTAATTATTGTTTGTAAATTTTTAGAAAACGAACCACCCCTTTTAAGACTATTTAAGAGTTTTGGGAAAAAGATTTGGAAATGATTAAACTGGGTGTTCCATATTAATTTACTTACAACAACCTTCACAGAATGAGAGAGCTGAAATAATATTGCATTAAAAATGTCATCTATTTAGTTATAAGATTTAATTAAAGTTACATTTTGATACAAACAGAAAGTATTATTTAACGTTTTGTCTCCGTAAAAGAGGAATTTTATCTTCTTTGATAGCTTTAAGTTTCATTAAAAAAACAATAGAGCGTTTTGTGTTCGGAGATGGTTCTCGATTTCCTATCCAGCGTTGTTTGATTTTCTTAGCCTTTGTCAGTTTTTGAAAAACGTTTCATTGGGCTTCTTAACGACCGGCGGCAAGCTACTGTTACAATGTACCGAAAAATTACAATTTATTTCAGGCAGAAAATTGAAATACGAGAGGCTTCAAGATCCATTATTCATTTTGCTTGAAAACAGCATTAACTGTTGCATAAGTAATTTCTTTTCAAGTAAAAAACAAGTTAAAATCTCGGTGAGGAAAGAATTATCTTTTTTAAAATTTATGAAGGGATATAAAAAGCGACGAAACTTTGTTTTAACTCTAATTTTGTCAAGGTTATTTGGTGTGTATTATATTAAAATAATTTCTATGATGGAAAATATAAGGTGGCGCAAAATAAAGTTCCCTAATTATTTTTTATATAAAAGTAGGATTAATTAAAAAACAATCGTATTATAAACGAAAAATATTTATTTAAACTCTAAAAATTTGTCTTGATACACACTAAAAACAATATCGACCAAATAGCCCACCCCCATCATTAATGCAATAATGAGCTCTTTTTAAAGCATTTTTCATAACTTTCTCCAACATTTCAGGTGGTATTCTGTCAATTTCTTTTCGGATGTTTTCTTTGAATGCTTCTAGTGTTCGATGATTATTTACAAATACCCTATCTTTGAGATAACCCATAACCAAAAGACTGGAAAAATTAAATTGGGAGACCTTGGATATGCAATATATTTTATATTTGTCTAGTTGTTATGAAATCACTGAGTACTTATGACTTACAAGAAAATATATTTTAAATATTGAAAATGTTTACGTACGCATAAGAGAAAAAGTTACAAAGTTTGATACAAGGAAAAAAGACGCTTATATTATACAGTGTGTCTACTTAAGTTGGAACCATATGGAAAACATTTTTATTATTGATTTTAGGAAAAAAAGTTATTCTTGATAAAAGGTCCTACATGACCCAAAACTTAAAATACAGTCATCAGATATCAAATTTTTCAAGCCGTATACGAGGTTTGTCAAAAAATATGAATTTTGCTCAAGAGTAAAGTACGTTTATTTTTTACAAAATCGAAAATTTTCATTAAGAAATTTGATAAATTCTTCACAAACAAAAAGAAAGCGTATCATGTTTATAGTAGCTAACGTAATTTATAACGTTTTCAGATATTTACAATCAATGTGTAGAGTGTAGAGTTTATAAAAAATAGGAAAATCTGTTTTTTCAGATAGATCGGTATAATTGCATATTTGAATGTAATATTTAATTCTAATCAACTTTTATTAATAAAAATTTTCGATTTTGTCAAAAATAAACGTACTTTACTCTTGAGCAAAATTCATATTTTTTGACAAACCTCGTATACGGCTTGAAAAATTTGATATGTGATGACTGTATTTTAGGTTTTGGGTCATGCAGGACTTTTTATCAAAGATAACTTTTTTTCCTAAAATCAATAATAAAAATGTTTTCCATATGATTCCAACTTAAGTAGATACACTGTATAATACATATAGATTGACTGACAGATTAAGATGCGCCGTTAAGAGCTCATTTCTCTGAAATTTTGAAGTGAGCGTTTCGGTAAATTCAATCGTTAGGACCTTCGGCACGCTTATGTTAGCTAAAAAGTCTGGATTGGTTTCCAAGTGGCGTAATATACTTAGATGTGAACTTGGAGGTGCTCAGTCTCTGATAGATTAAGATGCGCACTAGAGAGCTTAGAAATATCTAAAATGATAAGCTTTAAATAAGAACATAAATATTTAACCGAGGTTTAGAATAATGATCCTAGAGAGTTGAAAACCAGAAATAAAAAGTAAATTAAATAGGCGGTACCTTGAGAGTGTAAAGTTACCCAAACTTTTGATATTTTAAAGCGAATACTTTGGAGAATATAATCAGTAGAATAATCAGCTTCTACTACCATATAAAGGAACCTATAAAATCAAAAATAGGGGAGGTATAAACAGGTGTTTACTAAAGGATCCTGAAACATTCAAAATATTTAATATAGAGCATGGCGAAATTCAAAGGCAAATCCAGCTTGAAACAATATTTGCCACTAAAACCCATCAAGCGTGGCATTAAATTATTGGTAAGAAGCAACTCTCTAACCAGATATGTATACGATCTAAATGTATATAGTGGTAAAGAAGAAGGCCAGATAGATTGAACTCTCAGGGAATAGGTAGTTTGCAAGCTTACCTCTTTTATAAAAAAATCAGATGTTGTTTGTTTTGATAGATTCTTTAAATCAGTAATGTTGATGAAAACATTATCATACGCAGCAGTAGAGACTTGTATTAGTAGCCGAAAAAATATACCAAAAAGTCGAGAAAAACTAGAAAAAAGTCAAGCCAAATTCTTGTGTACAAATGAAGGAATAACTTTTACTAAATGACAAGATACAAAGGAAGTCATGGCAATTAGCAACTGTCACGGGGATCAGATAACCATGGTTGAAAGAACACAGAAAAATGATGTGAAAGCATCTCTCGAATGCCCCGAAAATATAATTTCCTTTTACAACAAGTATATGGGAGATGTTGATTTGACAGACCATTTGACTAGTCTCTACGACTTTGATCGTCTACCAAATGGTGGAAAATTGTTTTTTAAAAAATGATATTGATGACTGCTGTAAATTTCTCCATTATCCATAATAAAATAAAACGCAAAAAGGTACCATTTTTAAATTTCTTGGTGTCTTTGGCAGAAGGTCTTATTGGACATGAAAAAAGTAAGGCGAGTATAAAGAGACGTTCAACATCTGGACGACCTTCGAACAGGCAAAGAACAATGTTGAATATTGGAGATCACATGTCTATTGTTGAAGAACAGCGGAGAAGGTGTATTAGATGCACACAAAACAATATTGAAAAGCGCACAAGATCAGTCTGTAGAGCATGTGGTGTCCCACTATGTAACAAATGTTTTACACCTTATCATATGTAGTCACAAATCTTTGTCTTTTTGCTTGTAAACTGGGATTTCGCGATGTTGTTGACATCGGCACTGGTTTTGGTAACTCTCAGAAATCTGATTCGGTGAAACGACCTTTTTTGCGGGCCAAATACCTGTCGGTTTGTAAAGTATTTTTTATTTTCTGGAATAGGTTCTACATTAATTGGCTGACTAGGGAAATTTTGCCTGTTTGCTGGATAATTATTTTGCGGAAATTCTGAAAACGTGTATTTTATGTTGATTATTTGGTACTAAATTTTGGAATCTATTTTGATTTTGATTAAAATTGTCATTTTGATTAAAATTTGTATTATTTTTTAAAAAATGTTGTCTGTTATTATTTTATATTTAATATACATCTATGAGATATCTTACAGTTTCTAGCTTTTGGTTTAGGATATTATATCGTCGGTATCATACATATTCGTCAGTATTAAAGCATCATTGATTTTGTCTTTCTCTTGTTATAGAGATATCGAATGATGGGTTCAGTCGTATTTTATAATAGTTTATCGTTAGTTGTTGTTGATAAGTGTAGGATATGTAATTACAGTTACACACTTTAACAGTTACCTCTACTTGCAATATTTCACTTATCTGTTTGGATTATAGTCCCACGAATATTATTAATTGTTCTCAATTTTATTTAATTATTCTTATTATTGTTTGGTATAATAAATAGTACGAGATTCTCCAGTTGGAACAAGTACCTTTGCAGGGATAATTTTTTTTTAGGACCGCATTCATTTATGCAGAAGTGATGTTTCAACATTCTGAGAAATCGTCAATTATGCTGTTATGTTAATAAGTTGCGAGTATCTCTTAAAATTTAGTATCTTTATTTTTGAACATGGTATTTAGACAAATTAACCTTTGTTTGCCCATTAATGCTGTATTTTGATATATTTGCTCGTGGGTGCATAGTTTTTTTTTGTAATTTTGTTTGCACAGTTGGTGGGTTATTGGTCTTTTCGTTGGGTTTGTAGTTAGCTAGTCAAGTTTAAAGTGGAACCCGTCTAGGAAAATTTATGAAAGTATGATAAGATAAAGTTATTTACAGGATGTCGTTTATTGACTATTTAATTATTTTAGCAACAAATAACTTTAACACAATCTTTACCTCCAATAAAAATAATTATTACTTATCCAACTATTTCACGAGAAATATTTAATATACTTTAATATTACCATTTGCCGAGCGTATCAATTACCATTATTCTAGTTAGTAATTAAAACTAATTCGTAGATTCACAACGCTTTATTGATAATGCAAACAGAAACGTCGAAATGTGAAACAACTAAACGATTATTGATCATTGATACGCCTCGTATAATGAAGCAAACTTGATCTCACGCGAATGTCACGAGGGGTAATCGGTTAATCAATCAGTATAGTTTCAGTATTACTACCCAGGCGATGAATAATTTACTAATTACTCGCTTGTCGTTGACTATTTACGAAGATATTCGTGAGAACCGGCTTATTAATGAATGGTGCGGCAGAAAGACAAAATGAGATTGATGATCTAATCGCGTTTGACATTAAGTGACAATGAAAATTGAGATATGTAAAGATCTGTTTGGTGGATGGAGGATTTCTGGATTAAATTAATAACGATCTGAACAAGAAATTAAAATTTTAACAAAATTTAATTCTATTTTGAGTATTTTTTGACTAGCTTTAGACCTTGACTTCGATTACGTGTATTATTTTATTTACAAGATGTTTGTTATATATCTTATTCTAAATCTCATTTTTAAGTGAGCCAATAATAAAATTTGGGTAATCTAGGTGAGGGCAGAGGTGAAACGTGCTTATTTGGCAGTACGTAATACTAGACTTTAAAATCGACCTACCTAATTAAATAGTTTTGTAATACTGCACCTATTTTGTGCTTAATACTGTTGAAAGAATGTTCCAGAAATGTTCTTCGCCGTTACTTTGTTTCATACATTTTGTTCTGTAAACATTTTTTCACCTTTTACAAAATATGAAATTGTTACTTGAGCACCTTCTTAAGGTTTTTTATCGATATCAAATTGGAAGTCCATCTGACTTAGAGTTTGTAGTATTGAAGTGGATTTTTCTAGTGCACTTGCTGTAGGTACTGTTCCTTGGGGAACAGCACACGTTGTAATCTTAGGATTACTTAAGGCACCGTTAATATTGGCTAATTATGTTCTGTTAAGAAAATAGCTCTTTAGTATATTGTAGACTACGTCGTTGAAACCAATGTTTTCTATTGTTTCTAAAAGTTGTCAATGGTTAACAGTATCCAATTCTTTTGCGAGATCAACAAAGATGTAAAATTACTGTTTTTTTTTTGGTCTATTGAGTTATTGATTATTTTTGTCAATCTCGCAATAGCATCCGAAGTTGAGGTGTTTTTCCGAAACCAATACGGTTTGTTTGACATGACTTCATATTTATTTAAAAATTATCATTCTCTTTTTCATGATATTTTTTAAAAATGTGTCCTCCTTTTTTATAAATGGGAATTATCATAAATAGTCCAGTAACTGAAGACCTGAAAATATGCAAAGCTGTCATTAAGTCGGTCCAGATTTACTTTGTGGCTCAATTCTTAGGTCTTGACGGTTGCTTTCAAAGGCGAAAACTTTTAGCAACACTGCTGGATCGGAAAGGGCTCAAAATGGCCCCTAAAGTCCGAAAAAATGGTTTCCCGCTAATATCTGCCAAAATATACAAATTAGACAATTTTTGTTTAGATAAAAAAGGAAGATCGTATCATTATCTACGAAAATAGTCCCTATCATTTTTTTCGCAAGACGAATATTTTTTGCAAAAACGGCCTTCGAAAAAGCCCGAATTTTTGCTCTGAATAGAAATGTTAGTTTCTCACTGAATTTCCGCTCAAGGGAGTTGGGAATACATTGATTTTCATGTTTTGGACTTTGGAGACCAATTGTAGATGGCGCCAGCGGTGTAGCTCTGCTCACTAAATGATGGGGCCTATGAATGGAAATCCGGGCACCAATCGATCTTTCGACAATTATTGGCGAATTCTACTGGATTTTTTCTGTAAAGTAGCGCTTGGGGTATCTCATCTATATTGCCGAATGTTCTGTGTAATTTGCGTTGCAAAATTTAATAGAAAAGTGCAAAAAAAAATTTTTTCATGTGGCAGTCTCAAATCCCGACGCTTTGCCTAATAGTGGGTTACTAGTTTTAGAGTGTAATGAATATTGACCCGAGAAGACCCTTTATATTTTCTGCGTCTTTTGCAAAAAAATTTCTCCTGCAGGTTTCGTGCATCTTTATAGAGGATTGCTTCTTTATGAGTAGGTGAAAATTATCGTCCCTTTTCTCGCTCACATCAATTAATTTATCTAAGCTTCGAGTGACATTTGCAACGTCATCCACAACTTCCTGGGCACAAAGGAAACATTTTGGAACGGAGTCCGCTTCCATTGCTGCAACAAGAGCTTTACTAAAATATATTATTGAAATGTAACAAGAATCACAACAAATTTATAGACTTTATTTTAAATCAACCAAATCTTTTCTGTTCCCCACAAACGAAAAACAAATTCTTAAAAATTTTTTAACAACTTAATTGATAATGATAAAATACTATTAATATTTTTCTAAAATACTTATCAATAATACCGACAATAACGACTCCAAAAACAACAGAGATTGTATACCAACAAAAGCAGACGGTTAAGGTGAGCACGTGGCGCGTGGGTACACGTGGTTAGGTTATGATGGAATATCATGGATCTCAGGCGGAGAGCGTAAAAATGGGGGGAGATAATCCTAACAAACAGTTAAGAACCACTCTCATATACAGGGATCAATTGATAGAAATGGAAAGGTCAGAATATCAGCTTCACTTCGGTCTGGGTATTAATGTTCAAAAAATGAACAGCGGTAAATAAGAAGTATTTGAAAAAAAAGTCCGGTTTTCCCCGGTGTGATCAATTTTCCCGATTTCTGGAAAATGCAGCAACTTTATTAAAAAAAAAAACACATTCGAAAAGTAGACACTCTAAGCTTTAAAATGGTGTGCATTGAATAACAATATAATGAAATATAAGTTTTTAATTACTGCTTGTTTCAAAAATTTCTAGAACTCCAAAAACGAATAAAAAATGCAAATAAACAAATTAATTTTGTTTTAAAACGCCAGGAAGGTACTGGAAAAAAATTTCTGAGATCATTCGTGACATCTCAAGATCCCATTTAAAACAAAAATGGGATAAAAAACTATTCAAAGAAAAAAATATGAATGAATTACTATAAAGTGGTCCAAAATAGTGAAAAAACGCAACTTTGACCCCTTTTTCAATATTCTTGACAGCAAATAACGGGCTTTAAGGCACATTGATCGATACCTGTGGGTTTTCCCATTATAATGATGTGACGAAGTCACTAAATTTTATTTTTAATTCATCTTAAAAATGTATATTTCAATTAATTCCCGCCTGAGAACATGTAGAAGTTCCCCCGTATTTTTGTTTCCCAAAAATGACCGATTTTCAACAATT
Organism: Psylliodes chrysocephalus; assembly: GCA_927349885.1. NCBI lineage: Eukaryota > Metazoa > Arthropoda > Insecta > Coleoptera > Chrysomelidae > Psylliodes > Psylliodes chrysocephalus. The sequence goes on from OV651815.1 coordinate 75,538,401, forward strand.
GCGAGTACCCTCGTAGGTTAAAATATCCTTTATTTGCCGAAATCCGAATGGGCATTTTTAGAGTCGATTTCGTATGAATTATCTACTTTTAATTGTCAAGGTACAAGAAGGACATTTTTTTGTATTTCTGAATTGTAAACAGTCGGCTGTAGTAGTGGTATCCCCACTTTGTCGTACTAGTCTTCCATCTTTCTTTACCGAAAAAGCATAAATTGATGGAAAGCTAAAAATGCCGCTTCTTGACTCCCGACACCCGAGAAGTACTGATCTTTCTAAAAATTATAGTGACGACGCCGTATAGTGCCGTGACCGTAAATAAGTAGTTGGTTAACCCGTTGGATTTGTTAAGGTAGGAACCGTATATTTTTTTTATATTGGCTTTCATATAATTAATTGGGACACCCGTGTTACAAATCAAGAATTTTGATTCATGCCCAGCATTTTTTATTTCATTCCTTAGTGGAAACCGTTGGCAATTTTTTTATAAGAAGCACCCAGTATTTTTCATGTAAATTTCGCTTTTCTTTTATTTACTCATTCAATTGTATTTGAATCATTCCGTTCTCCGTCCACAACTAATTATTGAACGAAGCCGACGATTTCTGTAAAATCAATTCACACACCGTCAAATCTCAAAATAATTTTTACGTTAAACATTGTATTTTTCTCCCAAACACCGCGCTGAAACCTATTCTCATTCAATAATTACCAGAGCGCCGCCGATCGCCTCGTCTAAGATACAGGGACGTTCCGAAAACTTTGATTTCATTTATTTGCTTGCATTTAATTACAGTCATATTTCAATTGTTTTCGAGTGTATTAATTTATTTTTAATAATCCATTTTCGCGTTAATCAGGGGGTGATAGCGGTATTCGCTTGCTTCCCCCTGTCGATGGTCAGAGCTGTTTCAGCCCCTAGTTTTTTTTTTTTGTTTTTTTTAACAGCTCGTGGGAAAGGGTTTCTCTCTTGTGGAAGCTATGGAATACCAGATGTCTGCATGAGAGAAACTTTCAACCGTTAATATTTAATTAGTTTTCATTGATAATAATTTATTTTTAATCAATTTTCCGCATATAGGGAGCCGTTAATATTTAATTAGTTTTCATTGGTAACAATTTATTTTTAATAAGTTTTCGCATATAAGGAGCCGTTCATATTTAATTGCCGTTGTATTATTAATTTTTGTAAATATATATTTTAGTACCTATTCCTGTGTTTCTCTTATTACTGGTTCTTAACCGTTCTCTTTCAGGGTACCGTAGGGTACGAGGTGTAAAGGAGATAAGTGTTTTATTTTTTTGATTAATTCTAGTATAGTGATTACCTAGCAGTGACCGCCTGGAATTATTTTTACCTCCACTGAGTTCACCTTGAGTACACTCTGGTGTACCACAGGGTCGCAGAGCAAACTGCGATATCAAAACTGGCGCCTGAGCAACTCCTATTTGGGAATCACCTTCATAGCGCCACACAGACTCGCTGATTCACTGTAGGTGAACCAGGAGCCTGTCACAATGAACTTTGAATCATCGAAAAATGTCAATTTTTGACCGAGTTCTGAAACAATTTGTCCACCCGTTTACAAGCTATAGAGGGCTATAGAGAGCTATACATTGCTATAGAGGGTACTTTTGATTGCGGTTATCTCGAAACCTGTCGAATTCCCGACAAAAATGATAGGATCCATTTTTGTAGATAATGATAAGATATATATTTTTTATCTAAACAAAAATTCTCTAATTTGCATATTGTGGAAGATATTGGCGGGAAACCAGTTTTAGGGTCCATTTTGGGCCCTTTCCGACGCAGCAGAGTTGGTAAAAGTTTTCTACCTTGGAAGCGATCGCCGAGACCTAAGAGTTGAGCCATGCACAACTGAAATCTGGACCGACTTAATGACAGGTTGGTCCCTTTAGTTACTGGACTAAAATTCTTTTAGATAATCTTAAATTTTACATCACTAAAGGACTTACTTATTAGAAATGTCAATTCCGGGGATAGTTCATTGTTTATTTCCTTGAGTATTTCGTACGTTATATTATTCAAACTTGGTTTTTTATTAATTTTTAGGCTGTTTATCGTTTCTGAGTCTTCCTACTCGTATTTGATAAAGATATGCCGTTAATATTTTGTTTTATTGAAATATTTAGGATAACAAAAAAATAGTTTATATCAAATATATTGATTATTTTCAGTTTCCAATTAAGCTCTGTTATTAAATACGAAATCAACTAGCCAACTACTTCAATATTAACCTCCACAAGTTTATTACGTGACCAAAATTTCATTACGTACCCTATACGTTTGGTAATATCAAACCAATGTGCACTTACATGGAAACGAGAGTGTACATTTCGAAAGTTATCAAGCATCAAACTCCACCACTGCACCGGCTAATCGGAAAACCACTAAAACAGTCCATTTACTCGAACAAATGGTTCGTGATTAACGCTATAACCATTTAAATCGGCCTTTTTGACGGTTGCGGATATTAACTAACCGAGATAAATGAAAATAAACAACGTACACACTGACATTATTTTATATTTTAAAAAAGGGCTTAGGTTATTTTTAGAGGCGATTCAGTGCTATAAATTACGGGAGAGTAAGCACCGCACCTTTAGCTTTTTATATCGTTAATTTAAAACGTAAAAACAAAAATTACAAAATAAAAATCACTTTTTTTCGATGTGTAGTATACAAAATCACTTATTCCATAGAGGTATCTACTTACAATTTTTCGAAATTATGCAATCCTTATCAAACCTTATCTAAGCACTCGTTTCTTGTTTAAAAACACTAAGGACTTCACTTCTGTTTTTATCTTTCTTATGATAGGTCATATAAAAAGTAATAATATTGTAAATTTAAACATAAAAATAATAATTTTTTAAAAGACTTTCGGTTATTTGATTCGTAACTGGCGCAGTCAGTAGAATTTGGGCGGGTTTTGAGAAGAATAAATATTCATTTCTCATCTAGTAAAAACAAATAAAAACTATCTATAACCTTGGTATTTTAATACCGGAGTACGAATCTTAAGAACCTAACCTTTAGTGGATGAACTTGGATCAACTACCCTTCAGTGGACTATAACAACCAAAACTCTACCATACATCTGAAGCAAATCCCATTTTAAATATTTCTATTACAGTCAGAGTCTTTAATCTCTACAATATTCAAATTATATGCTTTGAATGTAAGGAAACCACAACAAAATTAGGAAATTTTATGTACTGCATTACCACAAAAAAATATTAAACAGAGTATTATAAAATTCCTTAAAGACTTTGTAGATCCGAAAAACTATACGACTTATACTTTAGAAATCTTTTAACCACTGAAACTTTTGTTAATATTGGTCAACAATAATTTTTTAACAAATTGCCTTTTAATTTGTCCATTGCAAAATCTTAATTTTAAATTTTATTAGTAACAAACCCAAAAAATCAATACTGCCATACAAGTATTTTTATTTTTGAAACAATTCGTAGAAGTACCTCGTACTATTAATTTATCTCTGCGGTAATGAATCTTTGTCAGTGACTGTCATTTGTTTAAGATTACTGTATTCTTTGACTAAATTAAGTCCAACATTTTTTACTTTGGATTTGGCTTTTATAGGTTTCATGTTGTTTTTGTTTTTAACCGACTTCAAAAAAGGAGGAGGTTATCAATTCGTCGCGATATTTTTTTTTTTATGTATGTTCAGCGATTATTCTTTAACACGGTGTCCGATTCCAATGATTCTTTTTTGTTAGAAAGGGGGTACTTCAGGAGTGGTCCCATATAAATTTAGTCAAAATCTAATAATTGGGTCTATGAAAAAATCCTCAAACTCTTCATTTTTTATGTATGTTTAGCGATAACGCTTTACCACCTTGTCCCATTTATATGATTCTTTTTTTGTTAGAAAGGGGGTACTTCAGGGGTTGTCCCATATAAATTTAGTCAAAATTTAATAATTGGGTCCATGAAAAAATCCTCAAACTCTTCATTTTTTATGTATGTTTAGCGATAATGCTTTACCACCTTGTCCGATTTATATGATTCCTTTTTTGTTAGTAAGGGGGTATATCAGTGTAACGTTCATTTTTGGCCCCACGAATTAATAAAATTGTTTTGGCTTACCTGGTTAATCATACGAAAAAAAAGGGTAAAATCGTATTGATTATTATTATTATTATTATTTTTGTCATTAACTAATTTCACCTGTATTCTAACTTTCGGACATCATTATTATAATTTATTTCATCCTACCACTAAGTAAAAGAATGGTAGTTCTCCTAAAAATAGATCAAGTTTCGTTGTAAATTTATATATATTATGTATTATAGTCTCACCTTTGGGTAATTAATTATTTACGATACCATTCTTTAAGAATTTCATTGCTTGTTTTTTTTTATGGCCATCAGTGTTAGGTTAATATTTTTTAATTGTGACAGTGAATGACATAAACGTCACTTGACGACAGAACACCGACAAGTGTCATGTTTGTAGTACGTTTCAATATCGGGCTCAGAACCCGAGGTAAGGTAGTTTCACAATGAGCGATTTTAAGTCGAGAGGGACTTTTTTTTGCGATCGCTGTTGTATTAATTTTTGTCGGGAACAGTTTCCCAAATGTAGTTATACTGTATATAAATATAGTTTTTAGGGTACCTTTCGTAAGTGGTCTGTTAAGTTATATAGTGGGGAATTCTTGAGGATGAATTTCTGAACCCACTTGGCTTGACATTTATTGGAAAGGGATTTCGGCCATTTTGGACGGCTGACGTATTTTTTTAGTCAGTGGGTGATGAATCACGAGAAGGACGAATTTTGCGTCGAAGTAGAATTTTGTTAATATTTAGCCTCATCGGCTTACCTAATTAAAGGGGATTTTAGATTCTACTTTATGGTTAATTGTGGGTAAATGGACATTTCGTATTTTGAGAGGAATTTTAGTGTATTGGTAAATTCCTATGGTCATTGGTCCAGCCCATATCTAGTATAGGATTTTAACGCAATAATTGGAAGTTCACAGCATTTGGAGTGTGGAATATTGTTGTGCTGTGGATCATCTCACGTGTTTCTCATCCTTGGAAGGCTACCAAGTTAACCCTTTACGAAAAAGGGTTTCACCCAGGGGGTTGTTAACCCAGGATACGACAACAATTTTCACCCAGGGGGTTGTTAACCCAGGATTTGACGACAGTTTCACCCAGGGGGTAGCGACTCAGGATTTCAACAGTTGTACATAGAGGGTTATATCGTCCGGAGTTCAACGGTTTCATCGAGGGAACACAGAACATTGGTATGCTAGCCGCCTAGCTTACTTGTAGCCAGATTTACAAGGATGATTCTCGTTCTGGATAGGGAGATCGGAATGCTGTGAAAGAAGACACCCTACTATCAGGTTTTTCTTATACGTTATATTGAAGGTTTCATGTGTGCACTGTTAAACTATACATTCACTTTCAACCGAATGTTGTAAAGGTATTCTCAACATTATTTATACTTTTGAGCACAGAATGTTCTAGGGTTCTTTCACTCATAACTTAGGTATTATCAAATATTACATCGTTTAATTGATTAATATTTCAGACTTTTTCTTAATTTAAGCACTTAATGCTGATGTAGTAATCCTTCGGGTCGCAGAACACTTGGACTGCTTCCACGTTTAAGTTGTAATTCTTCAGTTATTAAGGGCTACTGTCTTAATTTTACTTTTTCAATTTATTCATTATTAAATGGACCAGACTTAACATATAAGTTAAGCAATCTCAGAAGACCCGTGTGGGGGCAGAGATTAAGTAACCTCTTCCAACCTGTGAGTTTAAGTAAATAACCTCTGTGTCTAAAGTCCTTTATATGTTGTATTTTTATTTTTTTTTTTGATATTTTTATTTAGTTCTATGAATTATACTTAACTATAAAATTTCATGGTTTAATAATTTTCTTTTGGGTAGTTTGGTCTTAACTAAAAGTTAAGCAGATATCGCCTTCCAATTTGGAGAGGGTTATAAGCTTATAAGGATTATAAGTTTATTGTTTAGTTTATAATATATGATGTAGTATAGGTGCGGTTATGCACAAGATTTAAGTTAACTATTATTTTATATTTTATTTTTTATGTAAGGTGGAAATTAATATTTTGCGCAAGCGTCATGCCTGGTACCAAGCTAACGACGAACCGTGCCATACTTTGATACATTATTAATTTTTTTTGGGTTACGCATATACATATACAGTGTAAATTTTCCCTTTTATTTCCTCCAACTTTTTTTTGGATTATCTAAGCCATTAGGTAATTAGTTTGTCCATTATAATTGTTGAAATCTAAAGCCGATATATTTAGTAAATATTTTTTTTTTCTTTATAAAGGAACATAAGTTGAGGTTTGTCTTTTATTTCTTTCCTCATTTACTGGGTTTTTGGGGAAAAAGGATCATAGTTTGGCCACTATATAGACCCAGTTGGCGCCTACTCATTTGTCTACTATTTCCGGAATTCTTGTAATCTATCCACCCCCTAGCTGCCGTCTGAGCGACGTCGAAGGCCCGAAGGTTGACACCGGAACAACCGAAACTTGTGTAACCGTAGTAGACAACATTTTTAATTGTAGTTAATACTTTAATAATTTTTTTTTAAGTTTAAAAATTTTGGTGGAATCACCGAGTTCATTTGGTAGGTTACATCAGGGGTGGTCCCATACAAATTTGGTTAAGATGTGGTGATGGCATCTGCATGTTTTTGAAGTCGGTTTTTTTAAATTTATAATCTAATACTTGTTGATTTTGTAAATGAATAAACCAACCAGTTTCGCTTACTTTTTTCATAATTTTTCATGTTTCTCAAATAATAAACTATGCTAAATCTTTAATCGGTATTATAATGGAAAACACTGTATTGCTTTAAGGTGAATACAGTACCATTTATAATTTTCGGACAACGATATTTCAATAAATAAATAAGGCAATAATATCTAGATTCTAGATATTATTGTTCTAGATTCTAAAACATGCATATATTTTAAAATCTTTAAAGAGGTTGAGTGGTGTATACGAACTGGGTAATAAGAAATGAATCAAGAGAGTATTTAAAGTGTGTAATAAAACTCAATATTACACACTAAATACTCTCCCGATTTATTTCTTATATATTTTAAAGTTTTAAATCAAATCAAAGGGCTTTAAATTTTAAAATATTGTAATGAAAATAAATGCATTCTAAAATTAGTGACTAAAACGCCTCGTTAAGTGCTTTCTTCTGATGTAATGCGCCTGTAACTATCGTATCGTACCCTCAGTCGTCATTCGTTTCTTGCAAAGATTTGTACTAGTATAAGATTGGACTAGTATAAGATAGAGCTTAAATTTGAAGATTATATTAGGAATAGTGCTGTTGAGGAATGCATTTATTATTATTATTATATTTTAAAATTTAAAGCAATTTGTTTTTTTTTATCTCCGTGCTCGAAAAATCGCGCGTGTTTTAAAGACCATTATATCCACTTATACTTTAATATACTATTATAGACAAATTCAAGTAACTTTTACTTGAATCCTCTTGTGCTTAATATACAGCTTGTAAACTAAAATCTATTAAATGTTAAATATTTTAAAACTTTCTTTGAGCTTTTTTGAATTTTTATTTCAGTGTCGTTGCTCATTATTTAAAGTTTTCCGTAATGATCATAATTGTTATTTTACTCACAGCCGATAAAAGAGTTGTCCAACTAAAGAATAAAGTGCCGTTCTCTTTTATAGTGAGATTTCTTTGTATCGCCAGAATACTAATGACCGAGCGCTGACGAACTTCAACCAAATCCGACAATTTAATTGACATAACATGACTAACATTTCCTTATATAGTTTGTAAGAATACTATTTTGAAAAGCTTTGTGTAAAACTTTTAGACTTTTTAACAAAACAAAATTGTAAGGCAAATTGAAGGAAATAATTTTCCAAAGCACTAACTTTACAAGATTAAAAATATATATGTATAAAGTGGCATGGTATATATTAAATTTAAAATAAGAAATCTGGAGCTAAAAATAAGAAAAATCTTTTAAAATATCAAAACAATTATATCCTAAATATATTTTCATTTATTATTTAGTTTCTGACTTCATATATCTACAAGAGACTTAGAAAAACGCATAATTTGTCTCTAAAAAACTTTGTCGGCTACCAATACCTCAAAACCACATACCTACGTGCAAATGGCGGAACCTACATATCTACATCTTCAGATATATTTCATCAAGAATTTTTCCTAAATACTAATATTTGGAAGCAGCCGCTGTTATTGCATGATGTCCACACAAGATTGTTATTTGCAGTATATAATTATCTCCAATTTTCAATAAAAATGTATCCTAGTGGTAGATTAAATTAGATTAGTAGTTGCACGTTATTCGTCCTTATCCACCGCGACCTTTTTAAATCTATTGTGGGACTCCGTTTGTTTTAGAGTATGTCGTCTAGCCTGGTCTTTTTTATTAGACTTAGTAGCTTTGACAGTGGCTTCCGCATGTAGTTGCATGCATTTGGCTTCTCTTCGCCCAATGTTAGAAACCACATTGGCACAGGACGTGGAATGATTGTTCCTCTTATTCTTCACAGAACCTGCACAAAGTTGCTTCTTCTGCTGGATTGATGACACTCATGTGCCTTTTGAGGAGACAGTGTCCAGTAAGAAGGCCTACTGTTATTCTAACGGTTTGACGCTTTTGATCCAGTAGGTTTTTCATGAACTTGGCCGATGGTTTCTTGATAAACTGTTTGGCCTGTCTCAGTCTTGGATAGTTGTTTCACAATTCCTGAGACTCTTTTTGCATCGATTTTTTAATGGATGATTTGCACAATGCATTAGCAACTAGTTGCTAAGTTATACACCCACGGTAGTAAGTAGGGATCAGAAGGTACTTTTAGTAGAGAGAAAAAGAATAAAGATATACTGAATACGTCCAACGATAATCTACTAAACACTGGAAGTAACACACATTTTAAAATATCGTCTGGAACCTTCTTCTTGATTTATATAATCTTCTCTGACCCTAGAGTCCCCACTCTACTTATTACATGACTGTCATTCATCTGTCAGCTGTATCTCATGATCTGTAATAGGTAGAAAATTGAAATGTTTACAGAATGTGTACTTATGTTGCCGCTATGACAACAAATGATACAAATAAATTAAAAATTAATGGGGATCCCCTACAAGGAACGTGTTTTTTTGGCTATCATAGCAACTAAACAACATTACGAAATGAAAAATATCGCACGCAAATTAGAGTCTTTTCAGCCATGATCTGAGAGAACAAACCAAACTTGAATTATCTAAAGCGGTGAATTTAATAAATGCGTAATCGCTTCCTCAGAAAAATTTACTTTTTACAAAAAAGACGTTTATTGGTAAACAGTGCCTACAATGAAGCAGGAAAATAGTTTAAAAAGCCTTAAATAGATTTCGTAGGACAAAAAGCAAACAAGAAAATATAGGTGATTTCAAAGCGCATCCTAAAAGAGATCAAAAGAGGCTCGTAGAACACTCAACTTTGGAAAAAATCCCGACTCTCACTTAACATAAAAAAATAGTTACAGATGACCAAAATATTGCCAATAGCCTCGCAAACTACTATAAAAAAATATAAATATGATAGGAGGACTACCTTTGGGGTCTAGTGAGAGAAAGTACATTTGAACATGAAAGAAAAAGTAAGTAAGTTTTTAAACTTGTTTCTACTATTTTGTATTTTTTTTTGTATTTTTTTGTATTTTTTTGTATTTTTTTGTATTTTTTTTGTATTTTTTTGTATTTTTTTGTATTTTTTGTATTTTTTTGTATTTTTTTGTATTTTTTTGTATTTTTTTGTATTTTTTTGTATTTTTTTGTATTTTTTTGTATTTTTTTGTATTTTTTTGTATTTTTTTGTATTTTTTTGTATTTTTTTGTAATTTTTTGTATTTTTTTTTATTTTTTTGTATTTTTTTGTATTTTTTTTGTATTTTTTTTGTATTTTTTTTGTATTTTTTTTGTATTTTTTTTTATTTTTTTGTATTTTTTTTTGTATTTTTTTGTATTTTTTTGTATTTTTTTGTATTTTTTTTGTATTTTTTGTATTTTTTTGTATTTTTTTGTATTTTTTTGTATTTTTTTGTATTTTTTTGTATTTTTTTGTATTTTTTTGTATTTTTTTTGTATTTTTTTGTATTTTTTGTATTTTTTTGTATTTTTTTGTATTTTTTTGTATTTTTTTGTATTTTTTTGTATTTTTTTGTATTTTTTTGTATTTTTTTTGTATTTTTTTGTATTTTTTTGTATTTTTTTGTATTTTTTTGTATTTTTTTGTATTTTTTTTGTATTTTTTTGTATTTTTTTTGTATTTTTTTTGTATTTTTTTGTATTTTTTTGTATTTTTTTTTGTATTTTTTTTGTATTTTTTTTTTGTTTTTTTTTTGTATTTTTTTGTATTTTTTTGTATTTTTTTGTATTTTTTTGTATTTTTTTTGTATTTTTTTGTATTTTTTTGTATTTTTTTGTATTTTTTTGTATTTTTTTTTTGTATTTTTTTTTTTATTTTTTTTTTTGTATTTTTTTTGTAATTTTTTGTATTTTTTTGTAATTTTTTTGTATTTTTTGTATTTTCTTGTCTTATCAGAAAAACAGAATTGATTTCAGTTAAGAAATTGTTGTATAAGCATTCATTTTTATCATTTTCAAAAATGTTTAGGCAATTTACTTTCATAATATTTTTTAATCAGCACAATTACAAAAAAACTATCGATATTGCTAGCCAGGTAAGAAAGCAAGTCAAACAATAAAATGTAATTTTTTTATATAAAATTCCCCATGTGGCTAAAAAAAGTTAAATTTACTCTCCATATCTGTTTAATAATTTTATTTTTCTTTGTTTATTCCAAATGAGTTTCCATTTTATTAATAATTATGGAAACTAGTACTATAGTGTTTGTTATGTTAAAAAACTTTTAGTGACGATGAATATAACCTTTTTCGTTTGAAATTTAAATTTTAAGTCAATAAAAAACTTCTTGCAACTTCCATATAAAATTAATTTTAAATGAATGACATGGAAAATGAGTTTTTCTTATAAATCACTATTTATAAAATCCCATTACTCACATGTTATTTTTTACTCTTTGATGTATAGAGAATACGTGTGTTACTTTCTGACTATCTAGAAATCTATAATTTTCAAATTTTAATTTACGATGAGCTAATAAAAATTTTAAATGAGCAAAAAGTGAATTGTACGAGAGAGCTGAAGAGAAACGAGAAATTCTCATCGAGAAATGACTTTTTCTCGACTCGTCTCGAATCTCTTTTCAAGCTAAAATGTCTCTCTTGTCTCGTCGAGACAAGACGAGAGAGAGACAAGAATATATCATTTTGCGGCATCACTATCTGCAAAGTTGATAAAGAAATTATTGCTTAGTTTAAATTATAAAATAATAAAATAATTAAAATTTACAGAAAATACCTTTCTTAAGATATTTAAGTATCCCGTTCACAATATAAGTTTTTCTCTTTTGTATAATAGGTATGTTTTCTTTTAATAAATACATATTTTCATCGTTAATTCAATTATTGTCAGTTTCGCTTTAATTTTCCTAATAGTAAACTCCCTTACACCTCAGCAAACTTTATTTTTCATGTTGTTCTTATTAATATATATTTTTACGTTATAATAAATTCAACAAACTTTTTATTTCTGACCCCTTGCGTGCTTTCATTTTTGCTGTTACCAGACGAATGATGTCCTGACCCTGGTCATTATTCAGGACTTATCCGAGAAAAATGGCCTTTTGTCCAGTTATATTTTAGGGAGCTTGGCTACTCCTAATAGACGTATTTTATTTATTCGACCTGAGTTTATAAATCTTTTACTTATATATCTCGTATGCTTTATTAATAGAAATATTTCCGTTATGTATTTTTCCAACCCTAGTTCACCTTCGTCATATTGCGCTAAAGGCGTGTCTAATATTTTATATAAGCCCTAGAATAATTTACTAATATGTATTAACTTAGTTTTTTTATTATAAATATGTCAGATAAATGTGGCGACATTGCAAGCACCACATAGTCTTGCCACAGTTTATAGCTTAAAAGAATCAGTTCGCTCACTCGGACTAATTGGATGTTCCAAAATAACATCCACTCCAGGGATACCAATTCAGGATTCGCAGCAGACTGCTGTTTGAATATAGGCGGTTGTCATGGTATAAAAAATAAAAGGTAGGATATCAACAGTGTCAAAAATAGGACGGCCACGCGCATGGCGTCACGCGTAGAGTTTGTATAGGCGCGAATTTAAAAATACTGACCAAGTGTGAGCTACTTACAGAAATTTGATTAATATTAAGGATAATATTTTAGAAATAACATGAAATATTTATGGATATTATTATGGGATAGTTAAGGAAAGAACTATGAAGGAACAAAAATGCAAATACATACATAAAAGAAATATTTTTTTGAACAGTTTCTTTCCTTTTTTTTTTAATGATTTATTTTTTTTATACAAATTCGACTTCTAAAAAATAGTTTTTATAACGAGGATAATGAAATAAAGTGTATCTTCGCAACTCGAAACTGGGGATCCTGGTAACAATTTCGCATCTGGGTATGCCGGAAATTTTTACCTGATTAGGATTTGCAACTGGTTACTCATTTACCTGCATTATATTACTCAATTGAATAAAAATAACTTTTAAAAAAATATTTTTTTTATATAACGTCGGTACAATGCCAAAACAACGAATGTGCAAATTTTGAATTTTTCACCCAAGTCCTTTATCAGACGTTTAAACTTTAAAAGTGATCAATGCCAAAGTCAGGAATGTATGTCAAGAGTCTAACCCCCTTCTACAATCGATGTCTATTTTCAGTATGTAAGAATTTAGCAGTTGCTTCAATTCCTGAGACTCAAAAAGGCAACACTCTCAAAACTGAAAATAGAATATAATGTAATACATAAAAAAATGTACCAAATACAAATAACTGCTACATAAAATATGGTAGGTGCATATACAAAATTAAAGGAAAATGTCGCTGCATTTTTCCTGGACCTAGTCGCTGACAGTTTTGTAATTCATTCATCAAGTACAAGTCGATTTTTGTTTTGTTTTTGGTGACCTTTACAATTTCACTTTTGATTATATTGCGAAATTTTTAGCTTTCAGTTTAGAAGTCCCAAGTTGTGAATGAACCAATGTAATTCAGACTGGTTCATTCACAACTTCACATTATGTGAAGATCTGGTTTGAGGTCCCTTTTATAATTGAAAGATTGAAAGTGCTTGAAATACATATGAAAATTTATCTGAAGGGCCACAAGCAAGGAAGGAGGGTAGAATTGCCTATTTAGCATATTTTTTTTAATAAAACGCTCATTGATTTTAAGAATTTTAATCTAGGGAACGGCATGCTCCCCTGGGCCTGCGCTAAAGCCGCCCTTGGGCCACTCCTCACTTCTGACTAAGCTCTTACTTTCGAGGAAAGCGAAAAATCATAATATCTTTCTTGAATTGTTTCCTTTTTAATCGTTACTGTTACATCCGTACAGCAATTTTTCAATGTTTTTCACTAAAACCACTCACAGAGAACAAAGTTTACAATATAATATAATACAAATACGTGCTTAATATTTTATAAATTACTATAAAACACTCACAAACTAATGCAACATGCGTCTGTCATATGATATTTATTTCGCGCCAACTCTACTAACTCTACGCATGACGTCAGCGCCGCCATGACACCATGCGCGATATCCCCCCCTGGGCGGTTGTCATATATTGTATTAGGCATTCCAAACAAATGAACTGCCAGTGGGTAAGATTTGATATATCCAAGGGTTGCGACATACGATATATTCTGTTTACAATACGTAAAATCATGAATAATGGATTACATTTAAATATTTTATGTCAAACACAATAAAAATAAGATACATTTTTTCATAAATTGGCAGGCTTTGTGACTAGTATTTCGAATAAAAAAACACGTTCAAGATGCAAGACTATGTCTCTACCCCCTTAGATATACCAGACCTTCTCACTGACAGCTATTGTGTGACAGGTCGTTGGAATGCTTAATTAATCGGGTCAATTTTATTTGAGGTTAGCCAAATGTCAATGTCAGAAACAGACGTTATAATCACGGTGGACTATGAGGTGCATTAACTCCTATTTAAAAACAAATAAAAACGGCGATAAAACCAATCGTACTTCCTAGCCAAAATCCGCTAGGTTCGCTAGTGTCTATCCGGCGAGAAAGAAAATAAAAGATAAAAGTAGGAGCACTAGGAGCTGCAATTTGAAAAGTGTTGACAGATAAATATTTTTTAAAATCTTAAAATATATAAATCATGTTGAATCGATGTGCTGTTTTTAATTGTGATTATGGGAGAGAGTCTTCAACATATTAATAGCAGTTTTATAATGCCAAAAAACAGTCATACAGAACATGGTGCAAATTATTTATTGGTGGTTTGAAAATAAACATTAAACCCAAAAGTTTCATTTGTGAAAAACATTTGAATGCAAATTATGTTATCCGTGAAAAAGTGCTAAGAAATCTACTAGGAAACGTTATTTTTTAAGTAAATATGTTTAATGTCTACGTTTTAAATGATTGTAGGTTATGTAAATAGGTTATTCAACTTCGTCTTTTCTGTAATAAAAAGAATTATTAGTATAAAGTTTTACTATATAAATATTTCGTATTATTTATCCTGTCTCCTTGGTACTGATAATCTTATGACTTGGACCCTATTATAATGTGTTCATGATATAAATTTCATATACCTACATAGGTATTTCTTTTGATATTTTTCTGACCCTGCGAATAAATAAAATCTTTGACTTATTCATTTTAGCCTGAATATAATGCTAGAAAATTGTATCTGGTTATATGAATCAAATAGATACTATAATAAATTTATTTTACTTGTAGCCTTTTTATCCCCGAATGTGTTTTGTTCCAGTTCTTTAAATGTATTTACTAGGTTTTTATAGAAGTACTGATTTTAAATTAATAAAAATTTGAGTTGTAAGAAATATTTAAGATTTTTAAATTCTGCATTTTTATAGGAGTTAATCCCTTTAAGTAAATAAATGTAGTTCGGGGTCGAAGATGTTGGTAATTTGTGTATTGAATAATTTGTACATACACTGGTTAATAATTTAAACAATGTTTTTCTGATGTACCTAATAATTATTTAAGGTTATCTTGTAGTTGACGAGTCTAGAAATCCGCATATTCACACCATTCCGCACTGAAGACTAGAATTTGACACAAATTTGAAGTTAAAAATAACGATCTTATTGAAAATCTACAGATTTTTTTATTTTTAATCGATGTAAAAATTGGTAAATACATGATAAGAAGTAAAAGTTATTTTAATATGCTTATTCCCTGGTTCCAAATAATTTAATATAACCTTACAACTATATGTTACGATTCCAACTATCCGAACTAGCCGGAACAAGAATGGTCCAGACCCTTCAATTATAAGATAACCATTATTTAATGTGCAGCGCAAATATAAAAAAAAAACTACCTAAAAAATGCTGTTCCTGCTTTTATTACTTACGATGGGACTACTTCTTAAAGGGGACGAGAATGTGGAAAGTATTACCGAAGTTATCCACTGGGGGTGAAGTGTTAATCTTTTAGGAATATAGGAAATATTTTTTTATACCTAACAACTTAATATTTATTTATTGATAAGTTATAGATACGATGTATTTGAAATTCGAAGTAATCATTATGACAGCAGCGTTCTTCTTATTGTATTCGGATTCTAACACATTAAATCTCATTAAATTTTTATTCAAATTATTAATTTATTAATTTTACATTAGAAAGAAAGTTAACAATACACACAAAATTATTTAAAATTAGAAATAAATACAATTTACACATTTCCCATTATTACACTTTTTCTTACTTAATTTATTTATTTCTTATATTAACAATTTATATTAATAATACAGTTCATTATTTAATTGGAACTCATTTTATAATTTAACTAATTATTTTTTTATATTTATTTGTGGAAAATGATATATTAAATAAAAGCATAGGAATTGTTCTATTAGATAATAGCAATAATGAAACAATAAGTAGAAAAATTTAAAATGTATAGTTTCCAGATTTATTATGAGTTTTTCATATTAATGTACTCAATAAGTAGGTTTATTATGTTCGCTTGTACACATCACAGTTAGCAGCAGACAGTAACAAACCTGACAACACTTCTGATTTCAGAAAAACAGTACAACAGTTTGTTTTACATTATATATTTCAATAATGTAATATAATAATCATTTATATTTAATTAATGACAAGGTTTACTTTTTAAATAAAACTATAGGAGCCCTGTCCCGTTTCAATTAGCACACTTCTCAAATTTATAGTGACTGTCACTACAAGAACAAATCATACATAAATCTGATACATTCTTTTATTTTTTTAACCCTTTCACTTCCACTTTCATTAAAAAATAATACCCTTGTAGTAGATTGTATGTTTTCTTTGTTTATTTTAAGTAAATTAAAATATTTTCATATTATTTTTTATTACTCCAAGACATAACGTCCCTGTTCAGGGACATTACAAAAATCGAAATTTACTATGAAAATAATTTTTTTATAACATTAATCCTTAAAAGTAATGCAAATAAAGTAAATAAACCTAAAAGAAGAAAATTCTACCAAAATTAACAGATGTATACTCCAGGGTTAATTAAGACAGTGTCCCTCTGGAGGGACAAATACACTGAAATATTTACAAATTTTTATGAGTGTTTCATCACCTTTAACTTTGATAATGGCAGTAATTCATTAAAACATTGTATTTACAAGTTCTTGAAAATCTTGTGCAGGGAACCTACTCCATATTTCTAGATTACCCATTTGCTTTAATTCTGGCAGTGATCTTGTGGGTGCTGCACGCCTCTGCTTAAAAATTATCACCCCATATACAAAAAAGCATCTTTATTAAATGAACAAGAAACTAACAAAAAAAAAATAAGCATTATTAAAAACTACAAAAAGTGCATCATTTGAAAATCCATATTCAAGCTCCAGATTTGTAAAATTAAAAAAATTCCAAATACACATTTAAATTGTTCGATTATTTATTGAATAAAAGGTCTGTTCCAACAACGATCAGAAACAAATCACTAGGTAGTACACAATTTTGCAGTCTCAATAAACTACTGTGCAGAATCCTGATGTCAATAACTCATTTCTGAGCATTGTTGGAAAAAACCTACAGTAAATCGAAACCACTTAAAAACAAGCACAACATTTATACTCGAGCATAATTTTTAATTCCTATCAAAAATTTTAATTACTGAATATTTTGTTCTAGTTATATTAAAATTTAAAAGTTTTTATCTTCATTATAATTATATTTTTTATTTTCCCTATATACCTACATACTATCTAACATTTTACAAATTTGACGCCTAATTAAAGATTTCATCTAGCATTGCAGAACTTGAAACGTTTTTCACATTTGTATAAATCTTTTACATCTGTCATATTAGGATAACAAGATTGTATCTAGACAGGCAGTTATTTTTTGGAGTTGAAATTTGTACAGTCAATAAATTGTTTGATTTTCATTGTGTTTCTAACTCTAATTTAAGAGAAAATCCTATGTGTTAAAAAATGCAGAAAGAACTAAGCGACCTACATTTTTTAGAAAATTTGATAAAGCATAGTAGTAACTGCCAGTTAAAACTTTGTTTCTAGTATTTAGTTAAGTAACAGAAACAACGCTTGGAACAGAAAATACATACTTTTGTTAATTTAGAATTTTTAAATGTTGTTTTATATTATAAATCTTTCTAGGTATCCTATATCATCTTTTTTATAATTTTCAATCAAAACTATTTAAAAAAATAAAAAAATACCCATTATATTTAATACGTTTTATGCTTTAAAACTCACTGTTCTTTTAATGGCAGATTTTTTAACCGCTGAGTAAAGTTACGCGTAAGTATAATCTATAGCCTAATCAGCAAGTAGTTACTTTTAACTTTATTCGGGGGTAAAAAACCTGGCCTTTAATCTTAATATAATTGTGGAGGATGGAGACTACATTTGCAAGGGATTAGGGAATAATGAAGATCTAACTACCATAATGACACTTGCTAAAAACTGTATAAGTTCTATGTACATGCAGATAGAACCATGTGAATAACTTTAGTGCTTCGATAACACAACATTGATAATTAACAGATGAACATATTGGTCACAAAAACAAATTAATTAATATATTCTACCAATCTAATTTTTTCCAAAAAGTACAGTTACAACCTTGTTATTACTGATACTTATTAATAAAAATAATAATAATTGATATAGGTACTTACTGATCTTTGAAACATATATACTCCAGTCCAGTGAGACTTCATTATTCTGGTATAATGCTATTTCACAGAAATGTTTGTAATTCCAATCACTATGTATGGATTTGATTATAGTAGGTAATAAACTAAATGTTTATTGAATATCTTTAATCTGGGCAATGAAAATCACATAACTCATTTTAAAAATAATAAGCTTCATTTTGAGTACCATAGTTAAGGTCCACTTCTTCATTCTATAATCAGTAACCTACTGTATTGCTGTTTTTGCCAAAGCCAAAGGTAATATTTAAACACAAAATAAAATCAGCTGTTTTTTATAAACACCCCCATTTCACTTATTTAGTAGCAAGTCTCTGGCAGCAACTTGTAACTTAATTGGAGCATATTTATTAAATCTTGAACACTTTTTTTGATCGTATAAACGCACACATCAGTGTAGCTTGTTTAAAAAAAACCATCAATAACAATAAACTTATTTGTTGACCATTAATTTTTTTATCTGTACTTCTTCTGATAGTTTTGTCATTTTTCATTTCATATAAACTCGAATTTTCACCATAGAAGAACTATTTTTATGATTGCACTTTTTCTGACAGATAAAACGATTGCCGCAATTTTCCGCCGTAACGACACTAGCGAACCTAACGGATTTTTGCCCTAAGTACGACCGGTTTTGGTATGTTTTTTTCAGGGAGTTGAAACACCTTTTTAGTACACCGTGGTTATAATAAACATCACGCTTATCACGATACGATCATAGTGCACCTATTTTAACCTTAGTAATGATTAAGATGAAAACAAAAGAAAAAATAATAAAAATCAGAACACAAGACAAGACGTACCTTTGATACATTTTTCATATAACGCTTTTTCATATTTTAAAATAAAATTATATTCTTTATTTACACAGATCCTGATTTCTTGGATATCGATATTGCCTGCCTAGAATAGACAGTTTTTTTAATTTATTTGAAAATTCCACACCTGTAATTTTGAACCAATCAAAATACGTGTTTTTGACAGATCACCATGGCAACGGAGGTATTTTAGTGGAAATTTTTTTCTCGTGGGGAACCCAACAGCGAATTATACTGGAAATTTTTTGACGTTTACAATAACAGACCATTTTTGACAGACTGGTTTTATTTGTTCACATAATAGGTTTAGTTTTGATACATTTTAGTTACAATGCTAAGGTGTTTTCTATATTCTTCGGCCACTTCTTTTCTTCTTAATGGCGAAAATGCAGGACTTTGGATGCTTTGAATTATGTGTCTAGGTCTAATAAAATATATAAAATATTTAGACACTAATTTATTCACCTTTTTCCCATTCAGCACTTTGAATTTTGCGTAGTTTAGGTGCAAATATTCGTGGACAATTCGGAACAAATTTTCGTTTTTCAAGTTGGAGCCACAATCTTCTATTAATCCGAGTAAGTAAGTCATGATGCAATGATTGATCATTACATCAGACAATTTCACGCATATTTTGCATAGCGTATGATTTTCAAATCGATTAGTTTTTAAACAAATAGGTAATTTTGTTGGTTTTACTTGCTATGCAATATTCTTTATCGCAACAAAACGCGAGTTATTTAATGTTTTGAACTGTCAAAATACAATGATCACAGCTTCCAACGATTGATGCTTGCTGACGCTGGTTATGAATTTCATACCATTTTAAAGCGCTCATAACGCATGTTAATAAAAACGCAGAAAAACAATTTTCTACCACTTGTAGTTATTCAAAACTTACGTAAAATTAAAGAATATACTATTTTCTATTTTCAAATGGTATTCCCATGCAACTACAATGAGTAGAAATAAGCAATTTGAAGGCCTAAATAATTGCAGCGAAACATTTTTTTACGTCGGGCCGCTTGACAACTTCAAAACTAAAATTATATTCGAGGTTAGGGTCTCACTTAGTTACCATGACAACTCAACAATCAAGGCGACAACACCTTTTATGTTTCACTGGTGACTTGGAGAAAATAATTTGCATTGTTGAGAAACGAAAAATAAATTTTAAAAATATTTAATTTTCAACCATAATTCGGCGTGGAATTTTCTTACCGAATACCACGCGAGGTCAAATTAATATCAGGAAATTTTTTGACCTCTAGTGGTATTACTAGTGAAAAAATAATACAAATCCATTGTTTATTCACAATTGCTTTAAAATATTATAATACATTATTTTAATCAATGTTAGTTATCAAAGCAAACATTTTACTTGGTATAAGGCCATTTTTATCGTCCAGATTTACTATCGAATAAAATATAACGGCATACTTCAAATTATTAATTGCCAATAAAGATAAAACATTACAGATAAAGAAAAATAGCAATTTTTTAATATTATTAAATTTTGTAACTATAAAGATGTTTTGCAATTATACAAAATAAATGGGTTGATGTTAGAAAGCTTGTTTCCTCAAAGCAATTATTATGTTCATCGTCATTTTCTTTTGGACATATTTTTAGTTATAAGAAGATTATACTTTTTGAAACTAATCCTTCAGTTGTAGGTTTTATACTTTATAAATATGCACGGCTTAGAAAGAAAGTTCTAGCAAAACAAGTCTGGAGCTTTATGTAAAATTATGATTTTTAAAGTGAACTCTAATAATAAACTAGAATGAAGTGATATAATGAATGCTTGGCATTTTATATTATACAATTCACAGTTTAACAGACTCAATTTTTTTCAGAATAAATACGCTTCATCCCCTCATAAATCTTGATATTTCCTGAATATTTCAATTGATATTGTTTTTTGTTCCTAAGTTGGGATTTTTTTTAATATTTGAATCCCTCACATATTTTTATTAAATTATTTATTCTTTCCCTTATAGAGCTTGATTTTTACAGGTTTGAAGCTGATATAGCTTTTGGTTTTTGACTTCTATTTTTTTTTTATTTTACCCTTCTTTAATTTCCATTGTATTAAGATTTCTTTTAAATCAATAGCTTTTGTCCCCTTGATAAAGGTCGATTTTCCCATAAATTTCAAGTAAATATTATGGGCTGTTTCTGAGTTAGGTTTTTTTTTTTAAATATTTCAACCCCCCCTATCCCCATTTATAATAAAAAAAATTTATAATCAATAGGATTTATCTCCTAGAACATGATATTTAAACAACATAATAATAAATAAAAATAAATAAAAATAAATAAAAATAAATAAAAATAAATAAAAATAAATAAAAATAAATAAAAATAAATAAAAATAAATAAAAATAAATAAAAATAAATAAAAATAAATAAAAATAAATAAAAATAAATAAAAATAAATAAAAATAAATAAAAATAAATAAAAATAAATAAAAATAAATAAAAATAAATAAAAATAAATAAAAATAAATAAAAATAAATAAAAATAAATAAAAATAAATAAAAATAAATAAAAATAAATAAAAATAAATAAAAATAAATAAATATAAATAAAAATAAATAAAAACAAATAACTTTTTAATAAATCAAATGATGAAATTGTTTTATCTTGGTAGTTTTTTGTACTGTCATGTATACTACAGGGTGTAAAAATCATTAAGGACAATAGCTCGAATAACTAGGATTGATCATCCTTACAGGTAAGTCGATCAATCCGTTAATTATAAAAAAAGTAATAGTTAAAAAACCTATTATTTTATATAAATAGCTAGAAATATACGTTGAAAAATAGTATTTTTTATACATATATGTATTAATTATTTTTCAACTAAAATTTCAACGTTGAATTTTTAACCAATAACGTTTTTAAACTGTTAAAAAAACGAGTATTTACACATTGTATTGTGATAAATTCCGATTTGGTGGTGAAAATGTAAAACCGGACTTGAAATGAATAGGCGGCATTCAAGTTTAATGGAATGTATTTAACAATGAAAATTTTCCTGCATTGATGTTACCTGGTTTCGTTGAAATTTTGAAAGCATTCGTATTAATTACTACTTGCAAAATTACCTAACCATTCAATTGTGTTAAAAAAAATGTATGAATTACATTAGGTATCCTTATGGCATTTGCAGAGTCAACGACTTAGTTCTTAGAAGCTCTTATCTCATATCATTAATGATTATTATGTTTCACAACCTTTTTATGTTAATTGTTCACTTGATAATTTGCTTTCTTTGTAGTAAGATGCATTATAGTAGAAGAAATAATATTGAAAAATTTTGAAATCTTTTTTTAAAAACCAAATTTTAAGTTTGGAAAATATTTGTGGCGAAGTCAGTAGGATATTCAAGATGTCGCGTATTGAACGTGTCAATTTTTCGTTTTATAACGATTGATTATATTTATTATATTGATTATATTTATTATATTTATTGTATTTATTATATTTATTAAATTTATTATATTTATTTATTATATTTATTATATTTATTATATTTATTATATTTATTATATTTATTATATTTATTATATTTATTATATTTATTATATTTATTATATTTATTATATTTATTATATTTATTATATTTATTATATTTATTATATTTATTATATTTATTATATTTATTATATTTATTATATTTATTATATTTATTATATTTATTATATTTATTATATTTATTATATTTATTATATTTATTATATTTATTATATTTATTATATTTATTATATTTATTATATTTATTATATTTATTATATTTATTATATTTATTATATTTATTATATTTATTATATTTTTTAAATTTATTATATTTATTAGATTTATTATATTTATTATATTCATTATATTTATTATAGTTACTATATTGATTATATTTATTAAATCGGAAAGAGGCTGTGCAATATACAGAGCTATATATTTAATAATTTTTTGATATATAGTCAACACCGAATAAATTGGTAGTTTTGAGGTTAGATATTATCTCAAAGATCTCCTGTGGTGTAACAGGACTAAAATTTAGATCACATTTTGTACATACAGAGACAACGTTTTTAAAAGTTTCTTTATTTAATAATCGTGCAGATCTACTAAAATAATTGACAAAACTATTCGCAACATCAGACCCATTGATATTCAATTTAATTTCCCTTTGGTTATTATTTTTTGCGGTTTTATCTTTAACCTATTTTCATAAATATTTCTGTTATTCATTGGGATTTATTTTATTTTCTAGTAATTTTAAGTTTTAAGCAAAAGTTTATATTCTCTTTCCAAATTTTTCATCAATAAAATTATGCTTCAGCCAATATAGATTATTTAAATTTTTACGTAACTCGATTGATTCACTAATAATCCATTTGTTTTTAAATTTTTCTTCTCTGTTTACTATTAGGTATTTTTTTAGTGGAAAAAATTTATCAATAGCAAAATAAATAATTCCATAGAAAATTTTGAAAAATCATCATGTTGCAAATATTTTTTTAGACCAGCAATGCTATTAGCTTGATTACCAAGATTATTGTTTGACTTAATATCCATTAACAAACCGAAATGATCTCCCAAACTTAGGTTATGTACAAACTCACAGTAGCTCTCTTTATCAATATTTGTGAATATATAATCAAGTTTAGATATTGATAAAAATCCATTAATATTTTTAAATACCCTATTCGGTTAAATATTTTGTGTATTTAATTGGTAATACTGCATTAAGTTTAAGAGATCATTTTTGTTATTAGATTCTGTAAAATAATCAATATTTACATTACCACAAAATATAACTTTATTAAATCTTTTTACATAGTAGTTCAAAAACTTGTTTAAAAAATATTTCTACATCTGCAGCGGACGGTCTATAAATTACAAAAATACAATATTTTACATTATTTACATTGATTTTTATGGCACAGTTCTCTGAATGCATTTCTATGGAAAATTTGTCTATGAAGCTAATTATCTTAAATTGTATATAATTCCTGATTATGTCTGTTTTTATGTATGAGAGAGTATTAAAATAATAAAGCGTTCGTAATCCATAGGCGTATCACTTCTATTAGTAGACAGTTAAAATATTTTTTGAAGTTATTCCTCGAGAATACACTTATATTTTCACCTAATTAACCTGCTTATAACTTCTAAACAGCTGAAGGTAAAAAAGTGCAATTTTTTCTAAAATGTTTTATTTTTCCACAAGGTATGTTAAGAACATTGCATCAAACGGGTTATGTAGGTATAAGGGTTTAAACTTTGACTTTTAAACAACGTTACGTTCATAAATAATAATTTTAATATAAAAACTACTTCTTACCTACAAATCCAAATCAAATCGAAATCAGAAGATGAACTGTCGCAACCAATATTTACAATGAGTTTCTTGATCATTTCATCAATAATATTGTCCAACTTTCACATTTTCTCTTCTTCTTTAATCGTATGATTTACTGCCTTTTCCCAGTTTTCAGGCTTCACATTATTTACAGCCTCCAAAAACAACTGTTTAACTTCACTCATTTTAGAAGAATTATTTTTTCTTGAAACTTCTCCACCGTCATTCCACGATTTTTTGCAATTTCATCAATTTCATATTTTTTGAATTTCTCTTTATAAAGGGAACACAAATGATACAGTTCTTTTCTCACAGAACCGGGATGGAACTTAATATTCTTTTAATTTAGCCAATTCTGTAAATCTTTCTTTAACTACTTGGTTGTGGGCATTTTTTCTATAAGTCTCGAGTGATAACTTGCATTATCCATTACTATTATACAGTTCTAAGGAAGAAGATCTATAATTTGTACGAACCACTCTTTAAAGACATCAGCATTCATGTCCTCATGGTAGTCACCGGTACGAGTAGATTCAAAAGTCAATAAACCACTTTTAACAAAACCGTTTGAACTACCGATGTGTACTATTATTAGTCTGCGCCCCTTTCCTGATGGTGGATTTAAACCATTAGATAAATTATTTAAAAAAGCTTATCTTCGACTTGTAACAGTTTCATCTTGCCAAAATTTATTTGGTTTATGTCCCTCGTTGATCCATGTTTCATCTAAATAAAATATATTTCTTCTTTGGTTTCTCATTTCTTTTATAGTCCTTAGGTAATTTCTTCTCCATACCACAATATCGCTTCTTTCTATTAAAATAGACTTTCTGGAATGCTTTTTACATAGAAAACCTATTTCTTTTAAAAGTTTCCATAGTGTGCTTCGACTCATTTCAGGGTAATCCTTATCATCTCGAACCGTGGCAAGAACTTTGTCTACTGTCGGAAATTCTTTTCTAAAGAAGAACGCATGCACTTTTCTTCGAAGTCTTTCTTTCAAAAGATTTTCTAATTGAAATTTTGGTTTTCCTGGAGCTTTACGTGCTGTTTGAAACTCGCCACATTTCTCTTCTTTAACAACTCTGTAAATCGTAGATTTCCCAACACCAAGCGTACTACTAATTCCACTGTGTCATCAACACTTTTACATAAATGTTTGTCTGCAAATGATTTAAAACAATTAAATATTAATGTTTTTTCATTAACTGTTAAAGGACCGATTTTTTGTCATTCACGCGGCCCTTCCAAATTTTCCATGATCACACTAGAATTCACACTGCACCTTGCAAGTTGCAACTAAACGACATATAGTAAACTGTCAAGAATACACAACTTGTACCTCCTTACTTAATGGAAAACCTATAATCGCATTTTCGATGAAATTTGTTGGGAAGGTATTTATCTACTTATAATTCGATTACTGTAAGAAATTCTTGGATCTAAAATAAAATAAAATTGCAAATAGGTACTTATTGAAAATAATCTTAAGATACGGCTATGTAATCTTTAATACACAGGGCTTTTGGACCAATAAAAGACCCAAAACTTGTAATAGCTCAGGTACATTTATTACAATTTTAGGAAGTATTTAGATTATTCTGTAAAAATATTTAAAATGACCGTACTAAGTTTTGCATTAGAAATGCTGTTTTATTACTCTCTCATACATAAAAATAGACTATAATATTATTGCCCCTTCATGTATACTGTTGGGCCTAACGTAATTACTTACGATTACAAAGTTTTCAAAATATACAAAATTAACATTATTTTCTGTTACACATAAAATATGAGGGTTTTTAGTAATTTTACTAAGGTTTGAAATTTCCTTTCTTGATAGTTATTGTTTCGAAATTGAAATCTTTTTACGGTTACTCCTTTCGGTCGAAAACTTGGTGTATATACGAGTATTTGATTTTCCAGGTCAAAATCAGCTTCCACTTTATAAAATAAGTTTTGTGTTAGATAATCCAGTTTTGTAACAGTAAATTCATGACCCTGTATCCTTTTCTTAAAATAATTTTATAGATCATCTGTTGTTGATGTACCTACCTAAACCCATAATCGACGCTGTGAATTAAAATTTTCTACATCATTTATGTTATTAGCTAACATATCTTTTCCATTGCCCCCCGTACCAACTATATTTTTTTTAGCAGCTGTGCTTCTCTTTCGAACATGTTTTGAATATCGTTCCCCAGGTTTGTTTGTATTGATGTTTTTATCGTTAATCTTATCGTCGATATGAAATTCTTTTTCAATAATTGTGTTGCCGGACAAATTTGATTCATTCAACTAGTTAATTAAATTTAGGTCACAAATATTGGAAGTAATAGCATTACTGGACAGTAGTCTAACCATGTCTATGTTACTTTCCTTCAATACAGTTATTTCATTTTTTAAAGTGTTAATTTCTGCAAGAAGTGCATCTGTAGGATCTTTTACAATATTATTGATGACATCTATTGGTAGGTATAGTAACAGATGAGACACAGATAGGGCAGGACACCATCTGCATCTGCACGACCAGAGGATGTCCACAAGGAGGAGTTCTATCCCCACTAATGTGGAGCCTAATCGTAGACGAACTTCTATGCAGATTGACTGACCTCGGCATACCCTGTCAAGGTTATGCCGACGACATAGTCATATTTGCTAGTGGCAAGTTTAGTAATATCCTGTGTGATATAGTCCAAAGAGGACTAGAACATACAAAAAGATGGTGCCATGAAGTGGGACTTAGTATAAACCCTACAAAAACAACACTAGTAGCCTTTTCAAGGAAAAGAAAACTTAATCTCAAAACCGTTAAATTAGACGGGATAGATATAGAATGGAAAAATGAAGTCAAACATCTAGGCCTAACCCTGGACAACAAACTTCTCTGGAACACACATGAGAAGGAAGTAGTAAATAAGGCCACAAAAGCCCTAATGGTAAGCAGAAACATGGCAAGTAAACGATGGGGATGTAACGCAAACATACTGCGATGGATGTATACTGCAATAGTGAGACCAATCATCACTTACAGGGCTATAGCCTGGAGTAACAGAACTAGTTTAGTTACTACGAGAGCTAATATCTCAAAAGTACAAAGACTAGCCTGTGTTTGCATTACTGGTGCAATGAGAACCTGTCCTACGGCCGCAATGGAGGTGATCTTAAACCTCACCCCTCTACATTTGATGATAGAGAATGTGGCAAAAAGGACACGATATAGAATAATCAGGAGCGGAGTAATCAGACGAAAGTCTACTTGCTTCAGGACTAAAGATACCTGGGACATGCCCCAGGATGAAATGCAAAAGAAGTACAGTTTTGTGAAAAACTTCAAAATCACAGAGCTGGGCTGCAAGAAAGAATGGAGCCAAGAATACATCGCGCTTGCAACCGAAAGACGTGCTATTCAGTGGTACACGGACGGTTCCAAAACCATAGAAGGAACTGGAATAGGAGTGTATGGGCCGAGAACCAAGCACTCCGAAAGCTTGGGAAAATACCCAAGCATCTTCCAGGCGTAAATTCACGCCATCGAGAAGTGTATCCAGTTTAACATCGAGAGAAACTATCATAGACAAGAGATTATTATCATGTTCAATAGTCAAGCAGCCATCAAAGCGCTGAGTTCTTACGTAATCAGCTCAAAAATGGTATGGAGATGCCTAGAACAATTGAATGAGCTAGGCGAGAAAAATAGAGTTACTCTCACTTGGGTCCCGGGACATAACGGGGTACAGGGTAACGAGATTGCAGATAGTCTTGCAAGGAAAGGGGCTCAAACACCCTTTGTAGGTCCTGAGCCGTTCTGCGGTTATCAGCAGTAACATAATATTAGAAGAGATTAAAAAAGAATTGGGTAGTAGAAGAACCGATAATTGGAACAATCTCTTGAGGCTGAGACAGGCCAAGATACTTCTGGGTGAATATAACCAAAAAAGATCGGAAGCCTGCATCTGCCTGAGCAAGAACAGGCTACGTATTGTAACAGGGATCCTTACCGGGCACTGCCGACTAAAAGGACACCTAAGTAAACTGAGAGTAGTAGATGATAGTGAGTGCAGATTCTGTGAGGAGGAGGACGAAACCTCCATTCACATCCTAACTGAATGTGTAGCACTCCAGAATCCAAGGGCACTATATCTAGGAGGATATCAAATAGAAGAGGGAGACTTACCTACGTCCTGTGCCAATGTGAAGGCTTGGCTGGAATGAGGTTTCTAACATTGGGCGAAGAAAAGCCAATTGCATGCAACTACATGCGGGAGCCACTGTCAAAGCTACTAAGTCTAATAAAAAAGACCAGGCTAGACGACATACTCTAAAACAAACGGAGTCCCACAATAGATCTGAAAAGGTCGCGGTGGACAAGGACAAATAACGTCCAACTCCTAATCTAATCTAATCTAATCTAATCTAATTTACCTAACTTGAAGCCACTTCAAATCCTACACTTCCTTGAGAAAATAGGATTGGAAGGGTCGCTATAGGCATTGAGACATTTCCTTAGTGCAGTGGCGACAGAAAGAGGCATAATAGATCTTTTAGGTCGCAGTGTATTAACACCCCATTATCAACATAACATAACATAACAGATGAGGCATTTTTTACTAACCTCCTTTGTAATACTTCTCGTTATTTTAATAATTACTTTGCCTACATTTTCGGATTTAAAACATTAATAGCCATGAAAAAGAAATTTCCCTAAAGAGCTTCATTAATTTATGATTCTGCTAAAATATCGATTTCGCCAATTTCATCAAACTAAATAATCCGATACGGCAATTAAAGTGAGACCCGCCGGAGTGATATTTCTTGTTTCGTGTTCTTGACATGAAAAATGGTCCGGCATAAGTTTCAGCATTTTTTCAACGCCGCTATAAACCATTTTAAGTGGCATGTAAAAAATTTAATAAAAGATAGGTATGTCGGCAATAAATGTTTTGTGGTATTTTCCGCACACAGATTTCGCTGTGGATGTTATAAAAATGGTTTTTATATGACAAAAGGGTATTTTTATTTTTCAATCAACATAATTGAAAGTGTTTTTTTATTGTTTGCTATAAATACTATGTCCGAATTTATCTGCATACGCAGTTTGTATTTAAAAGTTAGATCAATTTTATTGCCCGGGACCACTGAACTCTATACCGTTACAATGAAACGATATTCCTATACTCTGTTTTTAAACTAAGAGATTTGAATTTAAGTTGGCAATTCTGTAGCCTTCTGATTGGTCAGATTGCAGTCAGTTTTACACATTACTTTTTAGCATGCACATCAGCTAATAATTGATATTGTTGACAGTTCTGACATTTTATAATTTGTTATCTCCATAGCCCTCGTTATCTCATCCATTATTTTTTTTTTACTTTATTTCGTAAATAATAGTTCTTCGGTTAGCAATTGTATTGAAAATCTACAATTATGGATCCTTCTACACTGAGTGCTATTAAAGGTAACAATTCCTGAAAAGCCTTACAAGAAAGGAAAGACACCATATTATTTTACATGCTGATTCTGAAGGTTTTGTAGAAAATGCATTATTGGTTTTTGAAGGTAAAAAGACGGGAGATTACCATGAAGAGATGAATTCCGAAGTATTTAAAAAAAATAATTTTATTACTGATTTTTTAAAACAAAAAATTGATGAATTTCTAACCAAAATGATTAAAATGTAACTAAATATTCAAGCAAATTTTATTTATTAGAATAGAATAAAACCATTTACAAAATTGTTATAACATTTAAAACACCATCTACTACTTTTGGGATAATCTTAATTAAGCACAATGAGTTAATATTTCTTTCACCAAAAATATTTTAAAAATACTTAAAATTAATACATAGGTATGTATGAATAGTTCACTTTAAATTAAAAAATATATGTTGACATGTAGTGTTATGAAAATGTTGGTTCCAGTTTTCAAAACAAATTCTGACTCATAGACCTGTAAACTTTTGAATGCCTTTATTTGCCCTTTAGCTTATTAACCATGGGTTAACACTTAATAAGCCATAATATCCACATTACTCATAGGAGAGATACCAGTTACTGTGTGATCCACTTGTCATTTACTAATTAACTTTTACTTTTTATACCTATAACAAATATATCATTAAAAATGTAAACAGACCAGATTTTTATACTTTATACTAACCTGGCTACATCTGGATATTCGATTAACAATTTTCTTAAATATTTAATATCCATTTTAAAAAGATCATAGTTATTCTCAAAAAGTCGATTTCAAAAGCAAGAAAAATGTATTTCTGACATCAATCAACAACCATATTGAATTTTATTTGACAGTGACATTTCGTTTTAGACACACATTTCAAATCACAATCATGTGAAATTTACGACCGTTGTCTGGGACCAATAAAAAAATTACTTCTATGACATTTATTCGTTTCTTAACCGCTCATTGGCCGTTCACCGACTAAGGCCGATAAAGATAACTATTTCATAAATTTTGAACACGACTATATTTCGAAACTCGCTCTTAGTAACAAATCTAGTTACTTTTCCCTGTGTAAATGCGTCTTTTCAATTCGCTCCTCCTAGTTTAAAAACAGAGTATAATACTAGTGAGGCGTTTTGATTTCGCGCATATGAAGACTAGAGAGAACGAGACGAATCGGCATACTCAAAATACGGTCCCAAAAAACGCATGTTAATTGAGCTTCTATAATTAACCTCATGGGCGCTGGTGCTGCATACGTTGTTTAAAATACAGGGCTTCTTATGGGAATTATACATAATTTTGTCAAAATAATAAAAATACACTTGTTTAGGGGAAGGTGTTGTACCTTGGACCAAAATATTTTAAACAGCCCTTTTTGGCTAGTTATGATTTTTTTGAACGATGTTAGAAATTTACATTATTGTTTAACTTATCTACTTTTAGTATTTACGACTTTGTTGCCCAAATTAATTCGTCTATAGTTGTAAAAAAATGTAAGAGAAAAAGTGTCATTTGGTCCAAGGTACAATAACGAATTGTACCTTGAAACATGCTTGACTGTACCTTGGACCAGTAAGGAAAATAATTGTATAATTAAGTACTTAAGTTTTACTTATTTGTTTTTTATTAAATATAACTTTTTATAGCAACTGAAATACAACTAAACGTATTCTGAACACTGAAAACTCAAATAAAATAATTATAATAATAATAATGCTGGTTGTTAAATAATATTGAACGGTGTAAAATCTACAGAAAATACTAATTGTTCCTCTTGTCATTTTGACGAACCAACTGTCTTTGGTGGAGGAATTTGCAATATAACATCACTGGTGTCAACGAAAGAGACATCTTTATTACTAGGAATAAATACGCTTGATGTTGGTGCCCCAGATAATTTTTGGTAGAAGTGGACATCGTAACCATTGTCAGGAACATTAGTTATTTTAGCCAAAAAAAATTTTTTATTCTTTTTTGTCGCCAGTTGTACTAAAACGTAAACGCCTTCTTTAATAGGATCTTCAGGAACTTATTAATTTTATTCTTCTGTTATCATTTCGAAGTAACTCTCTTGGTCCTCGTCTGATAAACTATCACATAGTGCAACCTCACTATCGCAGTCACTGCTATATTCTATATCTTTTCTGTTTACTTTCTTGGACTTTTTTGATTCATTATCGTTAAAGACATTTTTCCTAAGTGTTTTTGCTTTTTTTCTGGCTTTAAATTTTTCTTCTCTTCAATTGCTTTGTAATAATTCTCAATTTCTGTTTTTTCGGGTGTATTGGTTAAGGCCCTAGTTTTTCCTTTTCTTCTTTGAACAGAAGTTTTTCTTGGAGGTGCTTTTGGAAAGAGTCTTACTATTTCAGGTAAAATAAATGCATGATGTTTTACTTGTTGGCTTGTGGATGGTCCAGTCATAATATTAGCATTTATTTCAGTCAGAGTTTGCTCATTAATGATGGTGTTTTGATTTGATTCTTTCTCTTCTTCTAGTGGCCGATCGGTCACAAAAGAAGATAAAAACTCATCATCACCAAATATGCCATCATTGAAAGGTCGAATTCCTGTTTTCTCAAACCCCTTTTGAATATTGGACATAGTAAACGCCTTGGGATAAGCAACTCCAATTATTTCTGAGATTATCGTAAATGCTGATCGGTTTTCCCGGATTATTTGTCATCCACTGATTCCAAGCCTGGTTGTAAAATGTTTTGTAGGGCCCAAAGATAGTTCGGTCGAGTGGCTGTAATTTATGGGAAGTATGAGGTGGTATAGTCAAAAGTACTACACCATTATCCTTTGCTATGTTTAGCACTAGAATTGAAATATGTGACTCATGGTTATCATAAATTAAAAGAATTGGATAATCTTTAGTCGGTTTAACATATTTTATAAAATGTTTCAAATAATCTAGAAACAGATTTTCATTTATCTACCCTGAAGGATTTGCAGCACATATTGCTTCAGGAGGTGCACTTTTCAGCATATGTTCTTTGAAGTGCACCCTTGGAAAAATCAGCATTGGTGGAATGTGATGTCCAACTGCATTAACACATGCTACCATTGTAACATTTATACCTCGTTCCCCTGATGTAACACTTTCTATTTGTTTTTCACCTTTTTTTTGCCAAAACTTTAGGTGGGATATGAACCGTTGAATAAGACGTCTCATCAATATTGTATATTTGACTCGGCTCCAATTTATACCGGTCATAACAACTTTTTAAATTTGCAAAGAAATCTGACACATTTTTTCTTTTAAAGGACGTTGCTCTCGATAGACTGGTAGCTTCTGGTTTTCGTAAAGTCACAACTGGATGTCTATGAAAAAAACCACGTATCCACTCCTTTCCAGCAATTTTTCTTTCAGTCCACGAAGTAGGAATTTCTTTCTTGTTAACTTCAGCATACTCGTAAGCTAACTTTCGAAGTTCCTTTTTTGGTAGTCCATAGTGCAACTTAGATGCAATTAATAAGTAGTCAACTAAAGCATTTTCTTCTGTTTAACAAAAAATTTTTCTAACTGTAATATTTGATTTTTATTTAAATGCATTGTCTCCTGAAGATTTGTGGATTGATAAATGCCGTAAATTGCGAAGCAGAACATCCTCAACAGCTGTTTTTAAATTGTTCATCAACAGTCTGACGCTTCTTTCCTATTTTACTTCGTGGCATACCTAAAAACAATTTATCATAGTACTTTGTCATACACACAAGAATGCATGTACCTTGGACCGGTCCAAGGTACAAACATTTCGTTGGTCCGAGGTACACGATGGGACACTTTTCAAATTCTATTAATCTAGTTTTTTTAGGTTATGTTTCTCTTTATCCTAAAAAACAGGTTACAATATTAATAACTACTATTTTACCTAGTTTTTATAGCGTGGCTTAAACTTCACAAATAACTTTGTAATAACTGACTAAAAATAATAAAATAATTTAATATAACACACCAAAATATATAAACTGTTCATAAGCGTCAAACAGTTACTGGTACTTCTGATAAAATTGAACGTAACGACATCTAGTTCAAGCGTAGCCAACTACATTCAATGTAGACGTGTAGAATTCTGTATTTAGATTAAATATTGCAACTGGTCCAAGGAACATTTGCTCCAAGGTACAACACCTTCCCCTACAGCTAAATAAAGCACAGAACATAGTGTTGTATTTATTTCTAAATAAGTCTTGTATGCTTCAATTGATTAATTATTTAATTTTATCTATAAGATTTTTAAATTTTTCAAGACATTTCTTTAAAACGTTCTGGGATATCATCGTACAAAGCGTAAATGTTATAGGTGAAAGACCGTCTGAAAATAGCAGTATTATGCATTGGAGGTGAGATATGACCACAATAACGTAGATTAAGGTTATGGACATCAGAACGACATCTTATTTTGTTAAAAAGATACAGTTCATCAAATTTCTAGAGGTGTTCGACGCCCAGACAGAGAACGCGCTACGTGTGACTAAGATAGCTATTGTACAGTTATTTTAAATAGTTTTTAATATTTTTAGGTAATTAAATTTTAAAAGTGTGGAATAGTTTAGGGATTAAATTGGTCTGATTGGACTTTCTTAGAACGTTTTTAAAAGCAGCTAAAGATAGTATGTAGAATTGAAAATAATTATTATGCCATAAAAGGTGTTTTGGAATTCCTTCAACCTTTTGAAATTGAGTCAGAAAATATAAATTTTATAGGATAGCGGAAAATACCTATAATTTTTTTGTAGGCCTTTGTAAATCGTGGAAATTGTTTATATTTTATTTCTACCTTATTAAGGAAAATGGTACCTATTATTAATAACGGTTGTTTCTGAAACATTACTAAAATTTTCGAAATTTTGTTTTTCTACAATATAATAAACTATACTATTTAGAAAAAAATTTATTTCTCTTATAATTTTATACAAAATAACAGAGGAATATTTACATTTCTTGATCTATTAAACAAAACGATAAATTATCTCGACGAATGACACCATGTTCTAGTACGGAAGCTAGCTTTACATTTTTGTTGGTGGTTTCATGGGTTTCATATCAATTTTTTGTAATTGTAGTTTACACGTACATATACCTCTTAACACTTGTTTGCTTTATTAAAAAAGTGTGTTGTGATTTACGTCGAAATAAGTCAAAAACAACTTGAAACCCCATATAAAATCAAAAAGGAGAAACGGAAAAAAATTGAGCCTGTAAATGAACACAACTCAGAAACAAAAATAGCTATCTAATAATAAAAAAATAAAATTTGATTCTTGTGCATCTTCGTTGTAAAAATAGATAATACTTTTTTGATCTTAGGTACCTACAGATATAATTTTAATGGTCTTCCGAAAAACTTTCTTCAGTTTCCATATCAGATTCAAAATCAGTCTCACTGTCACTGTTTAAGTTAATTATAAATCTATCAGTTGCCTCATCCAAAGTAACTTCTCTGTCATAAAATTTAGATTCCCACATTTTAGCATTATTACAACGAGATTGCCACTCCTCTTTAGAAAACGTATCAAAAAAGTCTTCACACAACAGTTGTACGTCTTGCCTCTTAAATGTAGCGTTGTTACTAGCTACATATTGTTTCAATGATGCCCACACTAATTCGATCGGATTAAGATCGGGATGATACGGTGGCAAACGCAAACAACTAAAACCATGTTCATTTATCATTTCTTCAATTGCATACCTCTTAAATCGTGACCTATGCAATAGCACTAAACTGTATAATTGCGTTTTAAGCATATCCTCTTCGTAAGCAATGTTATGATTCCTTAACCAATCCTGCATGTCAGCTTTTTTAGAAGTTGACGTTGGTGCTTTATTTACCTGGACATTATGGTAAGGAGCATTATCAACAATAATAACGCTTCTTGGAGGGAGGTTCGGAAACAGCTTTTCTTTCAACCATTTAGAAAAATTATTAAAATTCATTTCATCGTGGTAGTCTCCACTTTTGGTTCCAGATTTGAAAATTAACCGGGCATTCGGAATAAAGCCCATTTCACCTCCTGCATGGACAATAATTAGTCTATCACCTTTATTAATTGGTTTCTTTAATCCCTCATTTGAATTATCACTCCAAGCTTTCTGGTGTGTGTGGGAGGCATGAATGTATGTTTCATCTAAGTAGACAATTGGACGGCCCTCTGCTCGATAACTTTTTAAACGAATCAGATAGTCTAAACGTAGCTTTTGAATATCAAACCTTTCCATTAATATTTTTCTGTTTGTTTTTGTTTTCCGCCAACGAAATCCTAGCGACTTTATTATTTTTCTTAAACTTTCATAGCTTCCTTTGTACCCTGTAGCTTTTCTAAATTTAGTCAGAATTGTTTTTAATGTTGGAACAATATTTTCCGAGATTAACATGAACAGAATAATTCTTTTTAAAATACCTTTGTCAGCTTCATCTATATAATTAACTGTTTTTGGTTTTTTAATGGTTTTTCTTGGTGATGAAAATTCCGATATCTCACGGTTATCG
The DNA here is from genome assembly GCA_927349885.1 of Psylliodes chrysocephalus. NCBI lineage: Eukaryota > Metazoa > Arthropoda > Insecta > Coleoptera > Chrysomelidae > Psylliodes > Psylliodes chrysocephalus. The sequence goes on from OV651815.1 coordinate 75,574,989, forward strand.
ATTCTTTTTTTCTCTCCAGAAATGCGGACGACAGTGTTTTTAAATACTCCTGTAACTCCAGCAACACGATCATTTACATTTTTAAATGGTATTGAAGGTGAATTAAAGTTTTCTTCTCTTCTCATAAACTCTATAACATTGGCTATTATTTCGCGAGATTGACTGTTAATCACGCGGCCTCTTAATTTGCTATTAAACTCCTTACTTAGGTTCTATTAAACTGTAATGAGCAAAAAACACAAACGAAAATAAAAGAAATGTTTTAGCGAAATTTACATCTGACATTTACGTCTGAATAAAATAGTGAAATACTTGATGCGCAGAGTGTACTTTCATTGCGTAAATCCGTCGGCCCCGCCAACCGATGCCTCTCAGTAGTGCTTTCTCTGTCTAGCCGTCGAAAGCCTCTAGAAATTTGATGAACTGTATGTAGGGAATTTATGTAAAACAATTGAATGAAACAGATTTGTCGAGTGTAAGACTCGTCTGGATTTCATATCTAGTCAGTTTGAATCCTTGAGTTTATGTGAGACTCTGTCGAATTTCCGTATTTCATATGAAAATCTCAAGTAATTGTAAATTACTAAACCTAAGTTGTGAGCAGATGGGGAAAATGATAAAATATTCCCACCAACTAGAATCTGCCTTTCATTATGTAGTTGATATTGGTATTTACCAAATAACATTACCTAATGCTATTCTCAAAGTTGGAGGTATATAGTGAAAATAATAAAGGCCCAAGTATTGATCCATGGGGAACTCCACAGGAAATCTGATTAGTATTTGATGAACCTGCATAAGTAAGTTCCTGTTAACTAGGTAGCTATTAAATAGTCTAATAACATCATTAGAGCAACCAATAAAATGTAATATTGAGATTAAAATTGTATGATTTAATAGTATCAAATGCTTTGGAATAATCGAGAGCATAACAAGTGCTGCTGTTTTTTTAGCATCAATGTCTCTAAAGAGATCATCAGTGACATCAAGCAGAGCTATAGTACCACTATAGCCTGAACGAAAACCTGAATGTCGCAGTGGAAGTATTTCATTATTTTCTAAGTGAATATTTAATTGAAATTTCATGATTTTTTCAGTTACTTTAGATAACACTGAGGATAGAGATGGGACGCAAATCGTTCACACTCGTTACGTTCTTTTTCTTCGGCAAGGAAAGACTTTTAATGACTTCCAAAATTGCGGAAAAATGCAATCATTGAGGCAAATATTTATAGGTAAAATTTCAGGAAAGGAAAGGAGTAGCACAAAATTGACATTATTACTTAATTTTCCAATCTATTTCGTTAAAAACATTTTTTTCAGTAAGCAGTTGTATAGAATTTCTGCGATTATGGATCCTTCTACACCGAGTACTAGTAGGGGTAGCAGTTCCTCGCGTTATCCAAAAAAAGACGAAAACAAATTAGTGTAGTCTATTTAAGTCTCTTACAAAAACAGTACACAGGTATTGGATGATAAACCAAAAACCAAAATTGTCGATGTTATATCCATAATTTCTCAGACCGCCGAAAAGTTTTGCTCATTACTTTCAAATTAAAAATGGTATTGAATATTCAATATTTTTCTAACAAAAGTTGCAACGTCAACAACTTTCTGAGTATTGAAAGAATACTGCAATAGTGGATTAATATCTGGTCCAAAAAATATTGGTGAAAGTCCAGGACTTCTAGAAACATTTCTGATGAGGGCTTCAAAACTGCTGTTCAAAGATGAGTACATGATTTCTTTTTCAAAAATAATATACCTGCATTAAATTAAATTTTGCCAGAAACGAAGTAACGATTATATTTACCACAATTTATATAACAGCTCGAAATGAATATTAATGCCTTCACGTAGGATTTTTTTTTAATTTGGTGTCATCGGCATCTACTACTTAGGCCATTAGCCTCGTGTTCTGTGTATGCTTTGTTACTGTTTCCCAGGGCCACTTTAAGAACAGCACTATTAATTAGAACCCAAAAGTGAACGGTCGAGTGGGGAATCCTACCAAGGTATCAGAATTAATTTTAAATAATTAACTAAATAAAAAAATTCCGGCCAACGGTGGGATTCGAACTTGGGACCCTTGAATCCATAGGCAGAGACTCTACCACTGAGCCACCCACCCCCTTCACGTAGATATTGAAAAATAATTATTTTTTCTTTGTTTACGATAACAGAGAATAAAAAAATATGTCAATTATATATTTTTACCCAGTAACTTGAGAAAATTGTCTGCCAATTAATAATTATACAACTTCTTAATTAATAAAAACTGCGTCGACTTTCAACCACTCTTCTTTCTTTTGATATTACCACTCTTAGAAAATATTTATCAAATTAATCTTTATAAACGTTCATTTATAAATTTATCATTATCTCCTACGTCATTTAAAATTTATCTCTTTAAATCCTTATTACTAATTAAAATACTCGGAACTCAGAAAAAATGTTCTAAGGGTTTCTCAGGCTGACAAATCCAGCCGCGATTTTAATCAAAACAAAAGAAAAATGGAAAAACTTTCTGTAGCATTCACTTTGCGAGTCATTAAAATTACGGGAAAATTATTATTTATAATTTAGAAAGAAGGTTGAGAATTTATGACAGAAATCAAAGAAAAATTAAATAATTTATTCCGCGCATATTTCATAAATATATTTAATTTCAAATAAATTCTTTTAACGAAGTAAACTCAGAATGAAATCAACTTGAAAGGGTCTAGTAAATGTCGATAATATAGACTGTTATAAAGAGTATATTTTAAGTTGGTGAGTAAAGTTAATAAAAATGAGGATTGGTTTTTTTATGATTCTTGTAAACATGTGGTGATAACCATATGCTATTAGGTAAATAAACATTGTCTAATCATGACCATCATCCATTCTGTAAGAGTTAATATACATAATAGTAACATTATAGCATATATATTAAAATAAAAATGATAAAATTTTAAACATACTGGCTAACCGACCGGCATGGTCTTCTTCATACAGGAAAGCCGCCGCAAATCTAGACTGATTTGTTGATCAGGGCAGCATGCTATCAGTGAATTGAAAAATTCCTCCGGACGACGGTCTACTGTATTGAATGCATTGAATGCCGATGGTAAGAAAAAATACTCGTAAAATCGTTAACATTTTTGTGGCAAATGATCATATGTCGTACGCGTTTTATTTGTACATCGGTCTCCCTTTGATAGTACATCTACTGTTTAGGCCGTTGGTGTTTATGCCGGTCGACGTAGCCAGGTATGGAATAAAATTTTATGTAAACAACTTCGAGGTCGTCTTCCAGATTGGGATTTTATAATTTTAATGATTTTCTCTTTATTTAATTCAATATCTTGTCATTCTAATTTTAATTACACAATCTTCTGACAACTCAGTTGTCATGTCATTTTTTCTTTACCTACTCTTAAACTTCAATCAAACTTCACTATTTTTAGTTGGTATGACTGTTGAGAACTTCATTGTGACTGTCTATCACTTGTCCTCGAATTGACAACTGATATACCAAAAAATCCTGTTTTTTTTTTAGATCGTCACCAGCCACGTTGTCGATAAAAAGTTAAAATGTATCATCCGTTACTCCATTTCAGACCTCCTAGAGGCAATTAACTTTATCTTTTATTGTGGATGGGAGTAGCAGTGCTCACTGTTCTCAATTGTTTCAATTTTTTTATTAATTTTCGTCCTCTACCTACACTGGTGAAGTAGGTACTCTAGCGAAATGATGTTTTCACTTCCTACTCCGTTCATAGTTTACTGTTATATATAGTACTCTTAGTTTACAAGTTTTTGATCAGTCCCAGGGTTGTTATAGGCTACACAATTATGTAGAATGCTATACATTTCATCGAGAAACTGCACAGGTGCACCCCAATCGCCAATTTCATAATTGTGTTACACATTTTCAACAAACGCACAAAAAAGTACACTATAAGCCAAAAATACCAATCATATCCGTTTTTCCTTCTCTTTATTCAAATAAAATTACTAAAAAATGGTCTGATTGCATGTGCCACCTAGCGGCTACTAATAATAATAATAATAGCCGATTTAAACCAATCAAACGAAATATATCTCAAGAAATAAATCGCGAATTAGACAAAAGATGTCGCATGCGTCAACGCTATTTTAAATTATTGCTATCAACTGTCTCTTTTACCATCTGTCACTCGTAGGTGCACAATAGCGAAATTTTTTTTACAAATCGCAACACTCTGAAAATTAAGTTCGTAACAACCCTGATCAGTCCCAATTTGGTGGTGGGACTCGATGTTGTGGCTTTAAGCTTACGTTGTCCAGAGTTCGTAACTAATGTATGATGTACTACGAGTAGATGTCTTTTTCCTCTTTTCTTACGTTTGTTTTGACGAGTACGTTTAACTAAATAAAGTGAAATTGTTTGAACAATTTCTCCTATACACTTTATATACGAAATCTTTTATTTTCTCCTAAATTAAATCATCTTTAACTAGAAAACTACGCATTTCGTCACCGCACCAGATTTTGGTTTTTGTTTAGTCGTTACCATGACAAGTGCCCTCATGGCAACAGTTTCTCTGTAACTAATTTCAGCAAAACTTAAGTGAAATTAAGTCAACTATAACTTGACAACTATGCATTTCCTTACCACAGGACATGGGTTTTTGTTTACTGGTTACTATGGCAACGGTTGCCATGGTAACGGTTTCTACGTAACTGATTTTAGCTAAACGAAAGTTGAACCAATCATCACGCATATAAAAACTCATCAGTGACCGATATAGGATACGTTTTCTTCTATGTCTTAAAGAATGTTTTTATTCCTGTCATAAACTTGGTTTTGTGGTATTTAAAGTAATTTATCGAAACAGACGATGAAGAATTAACATTTTAATTACAAGTAAATTTTAATCCAATTCATTATATAATAGCTGTCAAAACTAGATAGATTGGTACAATAAAAAACCGCAATTTTAATTTTGAATTTCTTATGTTATAAAGGAAAGGAACAACTCAAACTTAAAGTGCAGGGATTAGCGCTTCATCCTTCTTATAATAAAAAATAATTTTGTGGTTAAGACTGAGTTTTCCTTTTCTTCATGGATATACCACATTTTAAATAAGGATAACCTTCTTATTCTTCTTTATTTAGTTAGATGTAGCATTTAAATTCATAGTATACATCGTAGGTATACAACTCGTATAGTAGCTTGTAGGTATGTCATATCAAGGAATATGAGATATAGAGAGATATAAGAATCATACGCAAAACTGTCGGTGTTTGGTTAACCTGATAGGTAAACATTAAAGAATAAATAAAATTTTAAAAAATCTTACACAAAACATGTAGTTTAATTTCTCCTGTGGCAGGTTGGCCTATTCCATTAGATGCTGTACACTGGTAAATTCCAGCATCCTGTCTTTGAACGTCATTTAGATTAAGAAGGTACCCAGTTTCCACTTGATGCCCCGACGGCAGCAGTCCATCCTGAAATGATGAAAATTTTCAAATATTTAATATTTTTGCAAACAAGTTTTAAAAGTAATTTTAAAAAACCGACTTCAAAATCGTTCAGATGCCCTTAAAAATTTGGATTTTTTATTTTCTCCAAGATCATCCGATCCTGACCAATTGTATACGGAACTACCCATGAGGTATCCTCTTTCTAACAGAAAAAAATCCTAGAAATCAGACAACGTGGTACATAATTATCTCTGAAAATACTAAAAAAAAATAAAGAGTTTGATGATTTTCTTATGGACACCATTATTAGATCTTGACCAAATTAAAGTGCTCTCTTTGTAACAGAAAAGAATCATAGAAATCGGACAACGTAGTAAAGAATTATAAATATACATTCCGACGAATTGAGAACTTCCTCCTTTTTTGAAGTCAGTTAATAAAAAAAAATGTTTAGCAGTACTGTTTTACTTCTTAAACTGATTATAACTGGCAAGTTGAGTATAAAGTAATTGTTTAGAGTTAAATGATGGTCTTAATTTTCAATTTATCAGGAATAATGCATTTTGTATAGTTAATATAAAAATATACCAATATAACTACTTATACAATTTGATAATAAAGAAAATACCTTCTTTGACCACTGAACCGTAGGCGTAGGATTTCCATTTGTTTTGCATTCAAATGATACAGGACCACCTTTTCTTGTCACTACTTGTCCATTTGGAGGGAGTATTTGAATACTTGGAGGCACTGAAACAAAATACGTATTATAACAAATTATAAAATTATTTTGTGGTTAATTTATTTATAGGTAGCATAAAATATAATTTTTATTAACACAGTGTCATTATACAGGGTATTTCAGAGTTAACTGTACATATGTTAATCAAGGTGGGGGATATTAATGAGTCTGTCGTATCTGATTACCTATGTACAACCCACTCGATGTAAATATTTAAAATGAAGCATAGTAATTTTCTAAATATGCAAAACATAATTCTATAGAAACCACAATTAAAATTCAGATCTGGATTAACCAAAATTTGGATAGTTTTTCCACCTCAAAAACAACACCCTGTCTAACAAAAGTTTACATATGTCAAAAGAGCGGAAAAATTTGATATAAATTAGCATCTTTTCAAATTTGCGCGTTTTGTCTTAGAGGTCCTTATTTTCTGTTGAGTATTAATTATTTCATACTACTTATTTATAACAATATTTTACGTTATAGACCAGAGCATACTGGCGCATTTGTTTGCAGAATTGTTTTAATTCGTAATTTTATTTTAAAATGTCCGGAAGAAATTTTTCACGGATCACGACAAGTGCATTTGGCCTTTTTATCGTATTGAAAAAAAAAAAAGGTTGAAGAAGATTTTACTTCTCAGGCAGTATCTGACAATAATTTTTTTATGAATAAAAATAAATGTTAAAAATAAATGTTTCTGTTAACTTTAATAAATAAAAAAGTTATCAAAAGTCGTTGCTTCGTCTTCTTGTTTTCACGGTATTATTATTATTATTATTTGTTCATGTATATGAAATTTGCTTCTAAGATTTATAAAATACTACTGCTAGTCACGGCGTAAATGAAAACAAACAGGACGCATTCACACAAACACCTCCCACCACAATTACAAATGATTAGTGTTGTCATCGATACGCGAATTTTTCCGTCGGCATTTAATGTTTCAAATACAGTAAGATCGTCGTCCGGCGGCCTTATCAATAATCTGATAGCCTGTCACCCTCATCAACAAATCAGTTTAGATTTTCAACAGCTTTCTTATATGTAAGAAGACCATGCCGCCGGAAGACGGTTTTCGTTTTATTAAATTCAACTACCTCCGGTAGTCGGCTAACCTGTATGAATTTTAAAATGTATAGTTTAAAGTAAAACTAAGAATACAAGTATTAGTAGATGATATTGTACTGATAGCGGATGACAATGTTAATGAAAAGTGGTTTAATAAGTTTAACTAAGTGACAAAATAATATTGAATTAAATTTAAAGATTCCGTAATATAATAATAAACGCACAATTGAATAATGTACCAAATGAGGTATTAATAAATAGGTAAATGAGTAATAAGGTAGCACATGCTTAGGTTCTAGTAACACAAAATAATTAAACAAATAGGTGATGTTAAATTCGTTAATGTGGTTGGAATCACATGAGCTCAGCAATGACCTTCTCCACAAACACCATGGTTAATATTAAAGTAAATTCTTACACATAAAGTATTGTTATTTAAGTTAATACATACAGCGTTGATGGATGCACTTCAATGAGTATCTTTGCTACAAGGAGTTTTGGCTCAGCAAGTATCAAAACTCAGCAGGAGACCACATGAAAATCGATGTTGGGTGAGGCCATCTCGTATCAATTAAGAAATTGAATGGTAGCTTTTTTAGGTGGTGGCAACTTAGCATATAAAACTGAGGATCGATTATAGAAGTGTGCTCAAAATAAGGAGGCTTGTGACTGGTTAATTAAAAAAAAAAACTTAATTAAATAGTACAAAGAGTATTATGTGGTCAAAATTATAGCGGTGGCTATATGGGTCCTCAGTTCTCAAAGGAAAACACTGCGGAGAAATAATTATTTAAAGTTTGTACTCACACTGTTTTCGTAAAAATATCCATAGAACGGTAAGTGTAATAAATTGCAAAGTATGAAAAGTAGCAAATTCACTATTGAGTAGAAAGTAAAATATTGCACATAAAACTGAACTGAATAACAAGATGGTAGTTTGGTTTGAAGTAGACTTTTTTCCTAACATAAATTTCGAATTATTTTACTTGGCATATGACATGACATAAACTGTCGCACGGTGACCAATAATTGGTGAGGGTACCTACATATTGTATTAACCAACACTAGAGTAATAATTAAATCAAGTAAAATGTACCATTGTCCATATGTCCCCTTAAAAAATTAATGTCACTAGAATAAAGTCCTTGTATCACTACATATTAGGGTTTATTAGATACAAGACAATTTGTTTTTAAATAAAGAAATTATTTCTTACAATTAAAGTACTCACTATTTGTGGTTAGTATATTAATCCAAAATAACATCCACTCCAGGGATACAAATTCAGGATACGCAGAAGACTGCTGTTTTATTATAGGCGGTTGTCATATATTGTATTATCTGAGTTGCGCAGTGTATAAACCAGAACATTGAGATAAAAAGTGCCGACGCAGAGTGAGCGATCTGATTCTTTAGCTATAAACTGTGTCATAGGGTTCAAAATGGCCGCGCCCTATGTTGGGCGTATCGGACCTCTCTCTTGCCCCGTATAGTAATCAAAGTATGTGGTTCACGTACACTGTGTTATATTAAATGAGCCGACAAAGACAGATATAATTGTTGATAGGGACGTATCTCGAATAATAGAGAGTTATTGCAAGTTCACTTAAGGTCAGTCACTATTAGTGCCGCTCTTATTTTGACATCTGAGCATGCGTAGATCACTAACTTTAATAAAGATTGTGCCTGTCCTTAATAAGAGAGTTATTGCAAGTTCACTTAGGGTTAGTCACTATTAGTGCCGCTCTTATTTTGACATCTAAGCATGCGCAGATGTTTATGTTCTAAAACTGACTTTATTAAGGATTGTGCCTGTCCTTAATTGTGGATGTTTAAGGGCAGCAGGGAGTGGTGACTTTATAGCTTTCGGATGCACTCGTCATTTAAACCTTCTAAAATTATAATTTCTAATGCCTCTTTAATATTAGGTACTATTATAGAATTTATTTGACTCTAATTACGATGTCACTATTAGTGGCTGGCTTTATAGAAATTTGCAATATCTCTCTATCAAGGACAGGCACAATCTTTATTAAAGTTAGTGATCTGCGCATGCTCAGATGTCAAAATAAGATCGGCACTAATAGTGACTGACCTTAAGTGAACTCGCAATAACTCTCTAGTGTCATACTTTATTTCTTACTGTCATTTGGAAAAGTAATGTTGCCAAATTTATCATTTAGGAGATGATTTAAGAAGTCAATAAAGTTATATGTTTATTAGATAATGAGATATTTTAACAATTATTCTTGCAACCGGCTGTAAGACGTGTATAAGCTAAATAATTGAAGTAATTCTACAATTATCAAAATATCCACATTTATTTCGGTTTTTTAGTAATATGGCTACTTTCTTGAATGCTCGTAAATATTTGTGACATTTTTGGATTATTAGCTTCAATAGGGACATTTTAATTAGTTGGTAGTACTATGACGAAAGCTGATGACTTGCAAAGGGATTTGTAATAAAAATGCAATAAAGAAACTTAAAATGATTGATTGGTTTTATTTACTTTGGAAAGCTGCAGTATTTATTTCAGAATTTTCGATGACAGAATCAGTTCCTTCGTGAAATAGTGGGTGACTTTTGTTGTCATCTATTGATGTGTGGTGATACGAGTTTTTTTTTTTAAATTACTTGAAAAGTTAATCGGTGTAGTTTTCGGGACTGTAAGTGTTGAAAAGAAGTTCTAGACATATTCGAAAAATTTGGTTCCATCCGTTCTGGGATTATTCTGAGAGCTACATATTCAACTTGCGGAATTTTGAGCCCCTTTTGAAGTCGAAAGTTACTATCGTGTTTATGACCTAAATAAATAAATAACCAATTAGAACTCCAAAGATAGAAAATACATGAAATACGTATAATAAATAAAACAGTAGAACTAGTTGAAATAATAAAAAATTTCTATAAAAAAAAAAAATGAAAAACAATCCATGCAAACCGCTATAAAGGATTTTGGAATCATCTCGATGGCCTAAAACCACGCTTAACGTATTTCCCTTTATCAATGAAATACCCTGTATCAACCCAAGCTAATGTAACGTAACGTTTTATGGGCATCCTAATATCGTATCGATAAGATCCATCCAATGTTTTCTCCCCTTTTCTTTTTCTTTATTTCTTTTTGCCTCCCTCATTTGCTTAACTATGTTGTCGTTGTTCGAGCTCGTTGATGTTTAAACGATTGTAGTTTGCAGTTCTTTATTCTCCGTGTATGTGATGTTCAATTTTGTCTGTTTTTTTTTTTAACTTTGTAAATTACTAACAATGGAGTGTTTTAAACATTTTTGTTAATAAAAATATTACACTGACTGAATTTAAAAATAAAGAGATTATAGATACAGGGTGAGCCACCGGTAAATGGCTCGGTCTGTGGAGCCTAAGCTATTTAATTTTTTTAAATCTGTTTTTAAAGGGAGATATACAATAGAAAAGGCACTAAATAGTTTTTAAGGCACGCTACGCCGCTGAAGCGTTGACGCTTCTATTGGGATAGAAATTATTTAACAGTGAAAAAATGTTCATTACAATTATATACAATATTACTATCTAAATGTATCTAAATTATAAAGCTTATACAGATAAACTACGCCAAAACCGCTAAAAATATTTCGCAAGGAATCTGTGCGATTCATGTATTTTAATCCTCGAATATTCGATGCTGTTTGGTATTTCAAATTGGTTGGATAACCCTTTACATTTCCCATTTTCAATTAAGTGTAAATGAAAGAGAAACGTGCTGCGGTAAAAGAGATATTGTACCCGGGATAAGTCAATGTATTGAAATTGCAATAAAAGTACATGTACCTGTTTTGCGGTAGTAAGGCATTACAAAAACAAATGGAAAATCGTACCTTAAAAGCTTCTCTATGCTTTAAATTCGTAAACTGAACCTAACGAGAGTTGATAGTTTTATGAATTTGACATCCATCTAATTCGCAGAGCTCAAACCTTCTATCTAAAGGTACTGTCAAGAAAACAAATATACAGGGTGTTAAAAAAAAGTGTCACAAAATGAAATGGTGAATAGTATGAACCAAAATAAGCAGAAAAGTCTTAATAAATATATGACCGCAAATTAACGGTTTCGGAGATACGGACCATTTTGTGTTTATAACAATTTTTTATTATTATAAAAAAACAATGATATTTATAAACAATCGATAACAACATAGAGTTAAATGAGATGTTTAAAGTGCTCTCCCTCCATTTCAATGCATTGCCATTTGCACGACCGTACATAAAATGCATGTCAGCTAATTCAATATTAGTGTAAACAGGAATAACGAAAATTTATAAAATTATTCACCCACAACAAAATAATAACTGCAAATAGTATCTATGAAAAAACATCGGTAGACTCCGATAAGAAAAGCAAGTTTTTGAGAATGAAAAAAGATAATCAAAAAATGATACAAAACACAAAACACTCCGTATCTCTGAAACCATTCATTTGCAGACATATGTTTATTAAGACTTTTCTGCATATTTTGGCCCATACTACCCCCCGTTTTATTTTGTGACACTTTTTTTTAACACCCTGTATTATTTATGCATTATTCCAATAAGGGCACAAATTAAATGATCATTATTTAAATTTTATGGCAAGTACATTTTTCCAGTATTTTATTTCAGTTGGTCAGTATGATAATAAATGGTCGGGGAAAATAATAAATGGCCAGTATAATATTAAATGGTCGATGAAAATAATAAATGGTCAGTAAAAATAATAAATGGTCAGTAAAAATAATAAATGGTCAGTAAAAATAATAAATGGTCAGTAAAAATAATAAATGGTCAGTAAAAATAATAAATGGTCAGTAAAAATAATAAATGGTTAGTAAAAATAATAAATGGTCGGTGAAAATAATAAATGGTCAGTATAATATTAAATGGTCGGTGAAAATAATAAATGATCAGTATAATATTACGCGTTTTATTTGTACATCGGTCTCCTTTTGACAGAGTAGGTGAGCTGTGTCCAGGCCGTTGGTGTTTATGCCGGTCGGCGTAGCCAGGTATGGATTGAAATTTGTTGGTGGCGGCGAAGCCGCCACCCTACGAGAAGCCTTTGCTTCGTCTTTTTGTTGTCACGGCATTAATATTATTTGTTCCTGTATGTGAAATTTGCTTCTATGGTTTATAAAATACTACTGCTAGTAAATGAAAACAAACAAGACGCATTCACACAAACCCACCCACTACCTCAATTACAAATCATCAGTGTTGTCCCTGATACGCGAGTGTATTTTGGGGCAATTGATGTTTGAAATATATCCTGACAGGCAGACTTAATTGTTTTAAACAAAAAACAAAATCTTCAGTTTCTTCTTTGCTGCAAACCTGTAGCCCAAAATCATGAAACACTCGATCTAAAAACATAATACTACTTATTTAATGCACATTTTCAAAATTATTACTGACTGCTGCATACTGGCCATTTATTAATTCTTACTGACCATTTGTAGAATTATTACCGGCTAATTCATACTGACATTTCATTAATTTTTACTGACCATTATAATCACAAAAGAGAACATAGAAATACAGGCCAAATAGTAATTTTACTGCTACAAAATTTAATGTTTTATAAAAGTACTGAGTTTTTTACAATATTTTACTGACTATTTGTAATATTATACTGTACATAATGAATTAAATACTGTTCAGTTAATTACAACCCTTTAAATAAATAGTTTATGTATTTATAGTTGCCTATCGTTCAGGCCAATATCATGTTTAAATTACTTTTTTGCGAATATACCGCGAATAGATAAAATGTACCCATGAGATTCGAAGCAAAATCGGCCGTACCGGTGTTAATGAAATACGCGATACATGTTCTGAGTAGGTACCATAACAATTTTAACTGCTAATAATTTATCATCATTTGAGTTTAATATTAATAACACTAGTTTACAAAATTTAACTTTATGTCTGTTGCCTCGAAATCTATGGTTGATAATGTTCACTTACTTGTTTTTGTCAAATCTAACTTACTTTGTTTTTGATTTTTATCATATAAAATCGATAACAGGCATATTTTACTGTGTTAGGATTAGTATCTGAAGTTTTTGCGTCATGAATAGTTCAAGGAGACGTTGCTTGAACAATCCAGATCATTTTTTCTATATATGCGGAGAATATGTGTTTAACGATTGTAGAAGAGTTGGTAAAAAATATCTATTTAGAGCTTTTTGGAATGCTCTTGGATGAAAATAAGAAGTTATGGGCACCCAATTATGTTTGTAAATCGTGTTTGGAATATTTAAGATTATGGAAAAAGTGGTAAAAGAAATGCCTTTAAATTTGAAACACCGACTTTTTGGCGAGGGCCACGAAATCATCTCGAAGACTGTTATTTTTGTACCGTGAACGGTTTAAACACTAAAAATCGCGTTAAATAGCAGTACCCAAGTACTAGTTGTGTTCAACGTCCAGTGCAGCGATCACCGGACTCTTCAGTGCCTAAAAATATATCTGAACCCTTAGAAGAGGACATTGAAGGACCAAGTTCATCACAAAATGATGCTGATTTTGAAGGTATGTCAAATGAGCCAAAATGCTTTTCCCAAAATGAGTAAGATAATCTTGTAAGAGATTTAAATCTTTCTAAACAAGCTTTAGAATTGTTAGCATCAAGACTGAAAGAAAAAAAAAATGCTTTCCTCAAATACTAAAATAAGTTTTTATCGTGACAGAGATAAAGAATTACTGCGTTATTTTTCCAAAGAAAACGGTATTACCTTTTATTCAGATATTAAAAACTTGTTAATTAAAATGGGCTTGGAACAATACGAACCCAACGATTGGCGTTTGTTCATTGACAGCATAAAACGAAGCCTAAAATATATTCTATTACCTAATGGAAATAAATACGCTGGGGTACCTATTGCCCACAGTACAAAGTTAAAGGAAGAATATTGTAACATTTCGCCAGTCTTGAACAAAATAAGTGGCAAATTTGTGTCGATTTAAAAATGGTGAACATTCTTCTCGGTCAACAAAGTGGTTACACTAAGTTTCCCTGTTTATAGGTCTTTGGAACAGTAGAGCTAAACAAGAGCATTGGGTAATAATAAATTGGCCTTTGAGAGAAAATATGAAGTTTGGAAAGCAAAATATAGTCCAGAATTCATTAGTAGCTCGTGATAAAATTATTCTTCCACTATTACATATAAAACTGGGCATCATGAAACAGTTTGTTAAATCACTAGATAAAGACGGAAACTGCTTTTCTTACATTTGCCAAAAATTTGCTCAGCTCACTATGTCAAAGATTAAAACCGGTATTTTTGATGGCCCCCAAATTAGACAACTTGCGAAAGATACTCATTTCATAAATTCTATGACTAAGTTAGAACTAAAGGCTTGGACAGCTTTGGTCTCTGTAATGCAGAATTTTCTCGAAAATAAACAATCTGCAAATTACATTGAACTTGTAGAAGACCTTCTGCTACAATTAAAAAAATATGGGGTGCAATATGAGCATAAAACACCACTTTTTCCATAGTCATATGGACAGGTTTTCGGAAAATTTAGAAGATATGAGCGAAGAGCAGGGAGAGTGTATGCATGAAGATTTACGCGTCATGGAAGAGCGCTATCAGGGTTTCTGGGTCACAAATATGATGTCTGACTATTGTTGGTCTCTGATACGTCATTTTCTAAAGTCTACACATAAGAGAAGCGCTTCCTTACTAACCCCAAAACGATCTATGACTCCCCTAAAAGATTCTTGATTTTCTAAAAGCCACAAATAAATTAAAACAGAATCTATAGATCTGATGCTTGGTTTCCCAGGAAAAATAAGGTTTCTTTCAAGGTTCAATTCTTGGCACAAGTTCTAAAAACAAAAAGTTTTAAAATCAATATATAATTATTTTACTTCTACAGCTCGAGCTAAAGCTCTCAGGCTCTAATCAGATTATTAATGCTAAAAATTATGTCTCATCGAATTGACATTAAAATATTCTTGAGATTTAGATTCAACAAAAATAGCTGACTATTATCAAAATCTTGGTATATTGCCCTTGAATATTTGTGAGTGATATTGGGCGATATGAGGTTAAATTTGTTCTAGGGCATCCAGACTTTAATATAGGTATGACCAAGAAGCTGGAAATGTATTAGTTGACCGAAAATGATTATATATTTGAAGGAGATAGCATTTGGTGACAGTTGGGAGCTTCTCTAGAAAATTTAATGAAATGTTGTCTGGACCTGGAGCGGAGTTTTTAGTTGTTTTTATTGCGAAATTTAATTCTTCTGTGGTTATTGGAATATTAAAGATGCTATTTTGATTATTGTTTAGATGTATCTCTTCAGTTTCTTTCTGCATTTTGTAACTTAGAAATTCTTCAGTGAAATTGGCTGTTACTCTAAGATTTTATACTACATTTGTGTTTATTTTTTATTATCACTTATACGATGCAAAAAAATTACCTTATGATACAAAATATAAATTCTAAACTAAATCAATAGATGTCATTTCTAATCTAATCAAAGCAGCGCATTCTGAAGTTTTTTGTAAATTAAATTCTTTACTTCCCCTTTAGAAATATTAAAGGCAAACTCGAATGTGAATTAAAAAACTATGTTAATTTTAAGAGAGTTATTTTTTAATAATGTAACATTTATTTATTTTAAACGGCTTAATTATTTATTTTATTAATTATTTATACATCTATACACTAATTTGTTTTACAATTTAAAAGTAATTTATATTAAATACATTTAGTATCAACGAACATTCTACTGTCTTCTAGACTGTTGGTTGGCGTTGTTTGTAGGCGTTCTACTAACCATGGTCGAAACCTTAGGTTAGGTTTCGCGTCCTGACTATTTCTTTAAATAATTTTGATAATCGGACGAGTGGTGGCCGAAATAGGAGAAAGAGGGACTTCAGGGATTAGAGCACAACAGAAGTCGACAAAAAATGTTTTTTTGTGTTTCTATTCTAATGCTTGAATTCTGATTCTAGACAATTTTATTTTTAGGTTTTAAAGTTTGCTTTTGTCTGATTTACGTCGATAAGTAAGTTTTAAAGATTTTCAATCAGTTTATGAGCACTTTGATCAACCCGATAGCAAATTACATATTATTTGTAAAGGGCACAGTAGTAAGTATTTACTATAACAGCTGTAGGAGTCGCCCTTGTGTATTACTAATTCAGAAAATGGCACCAAGACAGTATACAGAGGATGCTGACTCATTATGTTTTATTTTCGGTGAATTTGTTACAAGGAGCAAACATTGTTCTTTGCCAACAAATTTAAAGCTATGAGAAGCTTTTGAAGCCTATTTTAATCTCAAAATCCGGAATCACGATAAAAAATGGGTGCCTCAGTGTGCCTGTGTTAATTGCAAAAGTACTTTAGAAGGTAAAAAACTAAATTTTAAAAAATATTAATATATAATTATATTCTATATAAGTGTTTATTAATTTTTTACGCATAATACTTAAATTGCTCTAGTTGTCTTTGTTATTGGTATTGCGGGAAAATCGACACATACAGTTTGCAGTGCCAGGACTTTGAAGGGAACCAAGACTGTTATTTTTGTATCGTTAATCCAAGTAAGCGTCAAGATGGTAAAACTGCTAAGAAGATTTTTTGTCCTGATTTTCCTTCAACGTCTTCTCCAATACCTCATGGTGAAAATTTTCCCATCCAATCTCGTTCAGTATTAGATAACTTCGGAATTCAATCGCCACAAAGTTCAACAGAATCCAAAAATACACCGCTTACAAACACCGATAGTAGTGAATACATCGCAAAGTTTTGGACCACATTTCATCAGCTCAACAGAATTCAATGATTTAGTACGAGACTTAAACTTATCCAAAAACAGTGAAATTTGCTTGAAGGTGATAGGAAAATAACTAATCAAAGAGAGCGCCATAAAATATTTTTGTCTCTTTTCACAAAAAAAGTCGAAATACCGTGACTGATTTATCCAAGGAAATCAGAATACCATGGATACCTTCTGACTGGAGGCTTTTTATCAATAGCTCTTTTAGAAGCTTAAAAGAAATTCTTCTTTACAACGAAAACCAATTCCCTTAGCACATTCCGCAATGCCTAAGAAGTGTTGCGATAGTTTGAAAATGATACTGGAAAAATTAAAATTTACAGAATACAATTGGCTAATTATATAATGTTTGGTTTTTAGATGAGAATGCAAGGTAGGTATATTAAATATCATTGTTACCTTTGATTTTCATATGAAATTGAGTCTCATGAAGTAATTTGTTAAATCTCGATCCAAATTCTGAAGCTTTTGAATATTTAAAGGGATTTTTTCCCAAATTATCTGAATCTAAAGTAAAAGCGGGTATTTTCCTTGGACTACAAATAAAACAAATATTGAGCAGTGATTATTTCACAGAATGCCTCAATCCTCATAAAAAGCAAGCCTGGACGATTCTTAAAGTAGTAGCTAATGGTTTTCTTGGTAACAATAGAACCGACTTTTATTATAAAGAGTCGACTAAAACTATGGTTAAAATCTTTAAAATTTTGGGCTGCAGAATGTTCCATAAACTTCATATGCTACATTCTAACCTAGATCAATTTAACCCCAGATTACTAACCTTATCTTAATATACTTTAAACACTAACCATTTGTAAAATTTACGATTTTTTTTAAATTAAAATTAGAAAATTTTGTATTATTATGATTTAGACAAATGTTTTTTTTTTAAGGTAAAGAAAAGATAATGAAATCGTTCGTCGTTTTTTTAAAGGACAAATATAACAAGTGGTTCGTTTGGCTGCAGGAGGTTCCTCTTAAAGTTCCTGAACAGAAATATCGATGGTTTTACTAATCAGAACTTTAAGTGAACGTTGCAAAGTTGGCAGTCTAGCCACGACCTCGTAAGTTGCTCTTAAAGTTAATTCATAAATTTTTTTCTAGTGATAGTTTTTTTACCACTCTTTGTAGATTGAGATTAAAAATAATCCATACATTTATACATCCTATATTGAGCGTATACTGGGGTTTATTAGTGGTATGACAAATAGTACAGCCTTCATGCATAATAGATAATATTAAAATACTTTTATTTTTCCTTGTTTCATAAGATACCAAGGTTTTTTCTTTATCAAAACAAAATATTGAGCTTCCAACTTTCCTGTATTTGATGTTAATAATTTCTGGTGGCACTTCACGCTTGTTCTGACGCAAGGTCCCTATCATTGTCAAGTTATAAGGAGGCTGTAAAAGCTGGTCAGCCAAAGAGATGGAAGTGAACCAATTGTCCATTGTGATGTTACGGTTACTTCCATGTATTGTTTTGGTCAACTGTTTTACGTAATACTCAACCAATGGGATTCTATTAGTGTTTGTATGTTTACCAAGGTATGGTTGAGCATCAAACATATATTTTGTAGCTACATCATAACGATCTTTATCCCTTATTTTTAAGGGATTACTAGGTATGTACATCTTAAACAGACATACGTCGTCTAACTCCTAATAATTGCTCATCGATTGTTACGTAGCTACGGGGCATGATACATTAAAATTTAAAATCAACTGGTTTATTTATATTTATAATTTATCTAGTACCCTTCTTTCAGGTCGCGTCGTTAGTTATCTAACAAAAATTCAAATATTTCACAACTCATTGTTGCTCTGTAAATATAATACGACATTTTAGAGTCAAACATTTCTCTGATACTCAGATGAGTATCTTTTTGAGCACCAGCAGATATAAGTAAACCAACTAGGGCATCAAGTTCTTTCCTAGTGTAGGAGAAACAGTGGATTTTGTTACTTTATACTTTCTAGAACTTATTGCGATATGCTCATTTGTATGGGTTAATTTTTTTTTTAAATATTGAGTCATCTATAATGCTACAAAATGCTGCTAAAGATGAGTCAGTGTCTCCTGGAACTCCAAATGGACCTGGTACAAAGTATAGAATTTTTTTTGACACGCGCTTTCGGATATTGGTAACTGTATATCAGTTATGACCATTTTTACCTTTTTATCCTTTTTTTAGTGGTGTTTTAGTTTTTCGATTTTGAGTTCTTGAGTTATTTTCTGAGCTGTGTAGCGAGTTTTTCAATAAAACTTCTTCTTCATCTTCGATATTGTCTACATGACTTGATATATTTTCTAGCATATCATCAACAGGAACATTTGCACTTTGCTGAACAGATTGATTTCTTTCTTCTTCTAAATCTTTTACTTTCATTATCAGAAGTTTGTTTTTCATTCGTCTTTTTCTTTTGAGCTATTTTTCTGCTTCTTTTCGATCTACTAGGGCTATTTTATTTTGAATTGCTGCTTATAATGTCGGCGTCGTCTGGGTCAAATTCAGATTTAAATGTACTAAAATAATTCTCCAAGATCTCGACAGATTCTGAGTGACTACTTTGTTTTTCATCAAAAGACAGATTATTTTCGTCTGATTCACCAGGTAACAGTGCATCTAACTCTATTTGTCCCAATTGTCGTTCATTTTGTGATAACTTTATTACTAAAATAAAAACAAAACATATACTTTGACAAAAAAAGTAACGTTAATAATAAGCTTTCGTAAAAAATACGATGCACCTTGTAAAACAGAGATGTTTACTGCAGTGATAATCAAAATACTATACGGTTTCTACTCCTTTAACTATATAAAGAAGATAGACTAGCAGCCAATGTCATACCAGTAAAACACCCTTGCTGGTTTTCAATAAATAAATCACTTTCATAAATTTTACGAATGGTTAGTATTCTAGTGTTAAAGACAATATAGGTACCTACTTAGTAGAGCAAGCAAAACATCATCAGAGCAATCAAATCCAAAAAATGTTTGGTCATTCTACAATTCCAAAAAGAAACACAATTCACTACCAACCAACATGTGTTATAATGGCAACGACTAATGGCCGCTATTGCATCTGCTTTTGCCGACTACTTTAGTGACTCATTTTTAGACAACCCTATAAATGTAAACCAGTCCTCCGTTGAAGTTATTTCACCTAACCATGCATTTATAATGCCCAAGATCTCCGAGGACGACGTAATTGAGTCAATTAAGCGTATCAAGACAAACATGACTATGGGTCCAGACAATGTTCCTGCTTTTCTTGTACGTGATGGATTGTTCGTTTTTGCTAAGCCCTTTAATATAATTTTTAATCTAATAATAAACTCGTCTGTTTTTCCCGAGAAATGGAAAATTTTAAAAACTGTTCCAGTGTACTAAAATGGCAACAGAAATGATATTACAAATTATAGACCAATTGCTATTATCTGCAATTTTAGTAAAGAATTCGAAATTACAGTTACCAAATTTCTCTATAGGCATATTGAAAATTCAATTTTACAAGAACAACATGGATTTGTTCGTGGGAGGTCTACTGTTACCAATCTAGCCATTAAAACTCAATTTATCAGCGAAATATTGGATCGCAGTGGACATATAGATGTGATCTACACTGACTTTACGAAAGCATTCAATCGCCTTAGTCATCCCATTTTGTTATCAAAGTTAAATATGTTGAATTTATCTGATAATGTACTATCTCTCCTTAGCTCCTAGTTAAGTAACCGTTCTCAGTATGTACTTATTAGTGGCGTTAAGTCTCGCTTGATATCTCAAGTTTCTGGTGTACCTTAAGGTTCCATTTTAGGGCCTTTATGCTTTATAATCTTTATTAATGATATTTGTAAGAATATCAATGTACAATATTTACTCTACGCTGATGACTTGAAGCTTATTTCAATGATTAATAACAACAATGACTGTATCGTAATGCAAACCGATATAAACAAAATTCAAAACTGGTGTATAAATAATAAGCTCATGTTAAATCCTGCAAAATGCAACGTAATATCATATACGCGAAAGAGTGACTGCATAAGATACGATTACAATATAGGAGGTGTCGTCCTCCAGAGACCTGACACGATTAAGGACCTCGGGGTTGTCTTCGACTCAAAACTTACATTTGTTAATCATTTGGCCATAACTATCGCATCTTGTTATAAAGTTATAGGTTCCATCCTACGATCTATCAAAGATTTTAATAATCTAGATACGTGCAACTGTTATTCTGTGCCCTTGTTAGATCCAAGCTTAAATATGCCTCAATAATATGGTCCCCTAATTATAATGTGCACGTTTTAACTTTAGAAAAGGTTCAGCGACGTTTCCTTAAGATTCTTCATTATTATTTTCATGGAACTTACCCTGAGAGGGGATACCCACAAGACCAGCTTTTAACAATGTTTGGAATGAAGAGCTTATTTCAACGAAAAATTATATCTTCAATTATTTTCATTTTTAAAATAGTACACCATTTAATTAAATGCCCGGCTTTATGTGCTAAGCTTAACTTCCTAGTTCCAAGAATGAATTCCAGGTACAGCTGCACATTCATTCTTCCCACTCCCAGAACAAACTTATTATGTCAGTCTCCATTGTACCATATGCTGTCCACGGTTAATGACTCGAGTAAAGAAATTGATCTATTTTGTACTACCATCTCAAAGATTAAAAAACTTTATTCCTGATTTATATCCATATATTCCTAATTAAAATATTTAGTGTAAATAAGTTTTTTATGTTTTTGTATCTAATTTCATCTTTATATATTAGTTGTTTCGCATGCGATATGTGTGAGTAACCTTTTTTCTCCACTGGAGTTTTTTTCAGATTACTCATACAATCTCATTTATAGTTTTACTTTAAAATTTGTTTTGCTTTTATTGTATTATTTACAAATATATGTTTATTAATGTTAAGTGCGCATTCTGTAATAGGCCTTGGCCGTTGAATGTAAGAATAAATAAATAAATAAAATAAATAAATAAAAAACATTTTCACCAAGATATGATAGACTTTAAACAAAGTTACGAAGGCCAGTACAACTAGAACATAAAAGATTAAATTTGGGGTTTAATAAGAGAAAGCCTATACAAACATAAGACAACTACTAAAAATATTCATTTCTAAACTCGATATTTTGTTATTTTATATTTATATGCTATTTTTCATCACATTCTTGAATTAAAAGACTTTGATGTTGTAAAAAAAAACTTAAAATCAGTTATTTTTCTTAAAAATTTAAAAAATTGTTCTAGTTTCTACAAAAGCAAACTTTGATAAGAAAAATTATATTTTCCATTATTTGTAATATAGGAGAAATCAAAATTTTATATGCAGAAGTCAGACTCAAAAATAGTGTCGGACATTAAATCAGTATTTATTTAACAGTCATTATTGCTAGTATATGACTCCTAAAAACGTATTAATCGACAATATTTTACAGATTATAAAATAATAATCACACTTCAATGGTAAATTTGTAATAAAGCCGACTGAGCTACATTGTATAACGGTCCAAAGTAAATTAGCATTTTTAAAACATGCTTCTGTAATTGTTGCAAACTTTTCACCTCAGTACGTACATTCACCGCATATCTATGTCGAGGAACCCTTTATTTCACCACTTAATTTTTCATTATGTCCCATTAAAAGGATAAAAGTAAGATAATGAGCTATTTAAAAACAGAAATGAAACGCAGGCCTCTACACTCTACGTTATATAATTTCGTGGATTCCGGTTTACATTTAAAAAGCAGGGTTTTTGGTATGACCAGAAGGGAGAAAATAGGTCAAACATATGTAACGGGCGCGAAGATTGTTTCAAAATGACTAAGCAACGTCCTTTTTTATCTCAAGTTTCACAGAGTTAATGTGGAAGTTAATTAGCTTTGTTATCGAAACGGTGACTTTAATGTCAGATCGAATTCTTATCTAGTTCAAGTTCACCTTTGTGTCCCGCTCTTTATTATCGTTACCAAGGAGCTCTTTCGGCGTCCTTTGACACCTCCAACGTTATTTACTTTGGTGTGAAGAAACATTCTTGTTAGAGGGAGTTTTTATCTGAAAATATAACAGTAATCGATTTGTACTAAATGGTATTGTTATAGATTTTGTAATTTACCTTATTTTTGCAATTTTATAATATTAGCGAATTAATATTTCTTGTAAAATTGTCTAAATTTGTAAGTTATTCGCTTTGTGATCGCAATAAACTTTAAACTAGTAGAAACGTGCACATATAATGCTACCTATGGCCGTACGCAAAGTAGAAGATTGTCTATTTTTGTTTCATTCGTAAAAATAGTGTAGGAACTACTAGGAAGACTGACTTGAACTGAAATGTTTAATTCATCAATAAGAAAACGCGTTTATTGTACCGTTTTTTTATTTTTCAGCACGCGTCATCAGTAATTGATTAATTACCAGCTATAAAATGCTCACTTTCTTTTCAAACTTTATTAATTTATTGATTTAACTTCTAATATGGATTAGTTTAGTATTACCATAAAACATTTTTAAATGTTTACATTAAGCTTTATTTGTACCAAATTTATTAACTGTGTTTTAACCAAAGTTGTTTTAAAAGGAATCCATGTTCAGTTCACCAGTTCTCTATATCAGCTTTTTTGACAGCTTGTCGGCACTTTATTGACCATCATACTGTGATAACGGGTATTATTTGCATATTAATTATAGAAGATTCTTTTAAATTCATGAAAAGCCGATATTCAAACAAATTAAAAAGTTTTTTCTATTGATTTCGCCTTGGTAATCACCATCCCGTGTCTTTGAAGAAAATACCAACTCTGCTCTAGAAAAAAATCCATATATTGTACCTTTTTTTCAGTCAGTTAATCATATTTAAAGACCTTGAAATTCCAACTTTAGTTTTCCTCACATTTATCTTATCAGAGTCTTGCCAGAAACGTCCAACTGTACCATCATTAAAAATCCATGTTTTCTCAAAAAAAAAACAAACTGATACAGGCCTTTCCTATTGATTTTAAGATATTCCTGTAAAAAATGTACACATTTAAAATTAATGTGGTGTTTCTTAAAATTTTCCATAGTTTTTGTTTTAATATTTGTAAGGTTATGTGTTCCTCTGAAAAAAATTCTTATAGTAAATGATGTGAATATAGTATGTTTGATATACTCTCATTTGTATTGTATATTTTATAAATAATGTTTACGAAAGCATTTTGATCAGAGACATTAATTCCAACAATAAATTTTGACCGTTGTGGGTAGACTTTTAGGGACTTAACCTCTGTTATGCTTGGCTGCAATACGATTAAGCATTACAAGACTTAGTTGTAAGGCATCTGCAACTCTTTGAAATATATAATATTTATATACTTTATATATAATAGGTATTTTCGTGAATCTAACCCCACATTCAGCATTTTACTACCATACTAGTGCGTTAAACGGAAGCAGATGAGTTAATTTTGAGTGGTAGAAAGGTACGTTTGTCACATTTTTGTTTACCCAAAATATTTTAACGTGTCGTTCGCAGATAGTTTGTTGGGTTACTTGAAGGTATGTTTTTATAGTTTTCAGATAGAGAGTTTATTAAAGATTATATCTAGGTTATCAAATATCTAGTTTAAAATGGGTTTTAGCAAAAATTATGTTATTTTAAAATAGTCGTCAAATTTATGAGATGGAATTTAACAATTTTTATAAGATGGTATGGTATGCCATCTCAGCAACTCAATTATTAATTTAAAATATTGTTTTTTAGACATGTATCGCTACAAAAGAAGGTCAAATAGAGAGTCATGGGATAAAATAATATGCAGAAAGCCATCTTAGCTGTGAAGCTTCTAGTGTCAATAACATTTTTTGTAGTAGGTAACAAGACCACATTCAATGAAAATCTAAAAATGGACAGTTCCAACATATTCAAAAATGGAATCCATGTTTTTTGGACTAACAACGGATGACGTCTGCAAGCTGGGATTTCATATTGCGGAAGCAAAACAAATCCCTCATCGATTTTTAACTAACCCTAAAATAGCTGGGTGGACCTGGTTGAATGGTTTCAGGCAACGTAATCCTACAATATACTAACGATCACCTGAGAGTACTTCTGCAGCTCGAGCTAGAGCTTTTAACAAAGTGAATATTTCTACCAAATGATATTTGGAATATGAATGAATCGGGTATCATAACCGTTCCTTCAAAGAATACAAAAGTTTTGGCCACCAAAGGCATAAAGCAAGTAGGCATTTTAAATAGTGCTGAACGAGGTCAGCGACTAACCGCGGTTTACTGTATGAACCGAGCAGGTAAGTTTATGATTTTAAAGTACCTATAAAAAATCGTTATTTAACTTTTTTAGGGACATATCTCCCCTCTGCCCCCATATTTCCAAGAAAAACCATGAAAGCTGTATTAATGGATGGAGCACCTGTTGGATCTATGGCATTTACTCAGGAAAATGTGACATATTTTCTAAATAAGCCAAACCATCGAAGCAAAATAAAATCTTGCTGTTATTGGATGGACATACTAGCCATAAAAATTTAAACGCACTTGTATTTGCCAAGGAAAAGGGCATAATTCTTTTTTGTTTCCCTATGCATTGTACCCATAGGGTACAACTGTCGGATGTTAGCTTTTTGGTTCTCTTAATACTTACTACAATCAAGAATTAACTAATTGGCTTAAAAATCACACAGGGCGTGTAGCAACTCATTTCCAAGTAACTTTTTTATTTAACGCAGCGTAATTCAAAGCAGCAACTATTTCCAACGATCTAAGCGATTTTTCGGCGACCGGCATGACACCATTTAACGACAACATCTTCCCCGATTGGATGTTGGCTGCCGCAGAAGTAACTAACGCTAAAGCGGATGACAATCGGGACGAAAATCTAATACAAGATGGTCATTTAAATAAAAAAGATAAAGTCAATGTCATGAAAAACTCGGTACCAAATGTCCAATCTACCAAGGTCTCTAACGAAAATAGCAATGACAGGTCCTTCATCATGTTCTAAAAACATGTTTCCAAGAACAAATCTTGACCTATCAATTGAAGAAATTCCACCCATGCAAAAAGTCGCAGATATTGTACGACAAAAAAGAAAAAGAATCGTATGGAAGTGATGCTGAGAAAGGCGGCGAGAACTGTCAAGAAGAAAATTGGTAGAGAGATTGAGCAGGATGAGGATACACAAAAAAAGAAGGGATTCTAAGAAAATCGGAGAGAACCATAAAAATTAAAAGTGTTATAGAGGATGAGGATGAGCAGGCTGGGATTTTAACCAAGATGAGGAGGACTCGCCTTGTATTTATGAACTTTACTCCTGGTCTCTATCAAGGGAACTATAATTCCAGTGTCACACTTGTAACAAATGGGACCATGCAGAATGTGCTGGGCTAGACAGAAAGACAAAAATGTTCGGATGTGAAATTTGTAGGTAGTTTCATATTTTTATTATTACTATACCATCTCATCAATAGTTACTTTCATGAGATGGTATACCATGTTTTTATTTTAAATATACATTTTTTTGTTTTCTAAAAGAAAAACCGTATAAGTTTTGTAAAAACTTGCTTCATTTATACCTTATTTATTTATTTAAAAAATTATAGCACTCAAAAAGAAGTATGCCATCTCAGGCACATTTCCCCTAAGTGGAAGAAGTGGCCCTCCATTTTCACATTCTCGTTGAAAATAATTGCTTTCATATGAATTTCCAGAAAGCACTTGCCGATCTGAATGATTAAAAATTCTTTCCATACTGCTGATACTCTTACCTTGTCGTCTGTGGTAGCCTATCGCCTGCAAAAATCGGCTTGCAAAATGTGTGAAACGTAACGTAAATGCACCGATCGACTGTTGCGGTTGCTTGCCTTGGTTTCCTGCCTCAGTCTCGCAATCCCAAATGGTACTTTTACGAACATGAGCCCATTGCTGTGGCGTGGTAAAATCAGAGTACCATGATAGGGAAAAGAGGGGGGCGATTATGAAAAATTTGAAAAATTGAAAAAATAGACCCAAAAGCTGATCGGCACAGTGGTTAAAAAAATAACGCCTTCCAAACGGATCACAAAAAAAGAAGAAAAAGTTAACAGCGGCTAGCGCGTTGAAGTCGTACGATAATGATATGGTAGGGATGCGCACGATGTATAGTTTAAAAAACATCGATTTTTCGATTTCGGTTATCGATGTTAACATCGATGTGTTTTTTTCCAATGTTATTAGTTAACATCGAGTTTTTTTTTATTCGATGTTATTTGTTAACATTGATGTTTCAATTAACATCGATGTTTTGCCATTTCGGGTTTTTTTGGTTTTTTTTTGTTGGGCCTTACGTTTCAAATGATGGTTGGATTCCTTTTTGTTAGGCGTCATTCTTTTGTTTGCTCTTCAATGAATGCTTTTGGAAAACATTGATGTTTACAGACACATCGGTATGTGGACAAACAATTATCGATATTTAGAAAAATCGATATTTTCTCTTTCGATTTTTTTACAATATCGATAGTCTGTAATTGATGTATATTGGATGTCGACATCGATGTTTTAATGAATTTGCGCATCCATATGACATGATTCAACTTTAAACTACATCAATTTGCAATCGTACTTGTACGTGTGTTATCGACACAAATATCAAGCATACTTGTGTAATAAACTTGTACATGTAAACTGTTTAAGTATACCGGTACGTCTATGGGAGACCTAAGGATTGCAATATTTAATTTACAACCCTTTCATGGCGCACTTAGTAGTTATTTAGTTATATTTTTATATGTCTAATGAAAAAGCAGTTTTAAGTTTAAAAGTATTAGTTAAAGTAACTTGTAAAAAAGCTTTTCTAAAATCGATAAAGGTAGGAAATCCCAACTTACGTATAATATAATATCTTTTAGATAACTATCATAAAGTGTGTGTTGATTTAACTGTCTACTATCCAAACATAATCGTTCTTCAGTACTGGTTTTTTAATCAACTATCCAAAGTGGAGTAGGCCAGGGAGAAAAAGATAGTTTTTTAATATCTAATTATAGTAATGTCAAAGTGGGTGGTACTGTCTAGAAAATATGGGTTTTGCATCACCGGTATCAATATCAAGTTTATTTAAATGCGTACACCCAAGAAAATCTTTAGGAGCTATAGTGGAAAAAATCAACTATTTCATTCAGTTTGGATTTCTGTTCAAGAGAGAGAGTTGACATTGTTTAAATAGAATTAATAGCTCATATTGATGATAATAAACAATACGAAGATTCACCACATCTAATGTCAATATTAAATTTTAAAAATCTATAACTATTAAAGTATATTTTACTGTATGTATAAGTAAAATTCATAAAGTTTTTATGTTATTGACAGGTACATTATTAAAATCTAAGACATTTTGAGAATCCCATCAGCAGTAATTACACTTAAGTTATCATCGTATAGAATAGGTGTATTTAATTCATGAATAATATTAAAATCTTGTTGTCCTAAAATTGTTGAATTAGAACCAGTACCTATCGACTAAAGCTAGTATTTCAATATTGTTTATTGTAACCTTCAAATGGTCTGTTTTCTTGAATATTTAAACCATTTTTTAATATTAAAGTTTATCATGATGATATAATGTCGTTGGTCATCATATTTTCAAAATAACATGAAATTTGGAAGGGTACGGACAAAATTTAGGTATTGCTTTCATTCGGAAATTATAGTTAGTGATGTTGTCAGTTTCTTGTATTTTGTGAGCCGTTTGTTTGAGAGAGTCGAATAACAAAATTAATTTCGTTTCAAAAAACATTTTAAATAAATGTATCTCACCTTACCACAATTATAGCAAGAAACATTCGATAACTTAATTTTATTTAACTGACTATTATTGTCACGGTAATGAATAGCAATATTTAAAAAAAAAATTACCTTCTAGAATAGCTGTGTTATTATTTACACAAAGAAATTTAAAATTTAAAAATAAACTTCTATTTTTTACATAAGATAGATAATTCATCAATGGTTTTAGGTTCCTGTAGTGCTAATTGAGAAATAAAAATAGGTAAGAGAATTATTTTAATATTTAATCTCCTAAGTTCATCTGGTATGATATTGTATTGTGAGCCATTTCATTATTCAGTCATTCTCTAATCCTCCAAGTCCCTCTCCGTCTTATTTGGCCTTTGAGGCTCAACTTGTCCGATTATCATACATAATTAAACCCCTTAAGACCAACCATATGTGACGACTATGGCGAAGGCGCTTTAGAGTACATTCCAGATAGAACGTGATAATGTTTCTAGTTTTGGCGGGGAGCATTCTGGAATCCACCATAACTATAAATGTGTATATAAATATTGGTGGAGGAACATGGAGCAGTCAGTCGTATAAAAACAGCTGTGAAGATAAATAGTAAATAATTTAAAGACATTCGAAATATATTTAAATTAGAATAGTATTGTTATGAAATAAATAAGTGTTCAAATAAATTATTAACAAATAAACTGTTGTTCAAAATAAAGAAACATCACATTAATGTCGAAAAGTGAAATAGTGTAAATAAATAGTGGACAAAAATGGCTAAAAAAAGTGTGATATTTAAAAGTGACTGAATTGCGTCGAGAATTAAAAGAACGTGAACTAGAGACGACAGGGAAGAAATCATAGCTGGCAGAACAACTCAAAAGAGCACTAGAAAATAAAAGTTTGAATTCGGAAATGTATCTATTTTCTGATGATTCATCTTCTGCTAGAATTTCTTTAATTAACCTCTTCCTTAAAAATGGATATGTCTTCTGATATGACCTCTATAAAAACCGATATTTCTTATAACATTTCCTTATTAGAGACTTAAGTTTCTTCAAACATTTCCGCCTTAGAAAGTACAGTTTCGTCTGATATGTCTTTCGTGAAAAACGAAATCTCTTCTTTAGAAACAAAAGTTTCTTCTATCTAATCTTTAAAAGATGAAATTTCTTCCGACTTGGAAAACAAAATGTCTTCTCTAAAAACTGAAATTACTGCTGATATTTCTTCCATTAATAATAATATTCCTTCCTTAGAAGAAAAGGTATCTTCTGAAATTTTTTCTATTGAAAATAAGATCAGTCGAGAATAAAATAATGTCTTCCGTTGAAAAGAAAACAAAACAGACAGAAAAGAAGATAGAAGAACTGGAACATACAGAACCGGCCAAGGACGGTGAAATAAAGTGCCATGAGGTAGAGTCGAAGTTGAAATATACCGTTATAAGAATCTACAGTATCTTGTACACAAAATAGTACTACTCTCCTATTCAGACTATTTTAGAAACTCTATTGATGTAAACAGATAATAAATATAACTTAACAGCAATGGATTTACTTAATAAACTTGAAAAAAAATTTAAGAAATTTAACAAATAAGGCACTGGGTCGAGACCTGAAATCCATTTTTAAGTGCAATTCCTAATCTTGAAATAATTTTAGTTTCTCAGTTAAAAGATTGGAGACGAAAATATGACAATTACATGATATTACAAGATTTGGATTGTGCTCCCGAAAAAACAATTATTTGCGCTGCCTAAATCCTTTTTCAGTCAGGATATTTCTGATGTTCTTAGATTGGTACCTAAAACAGAAAATAAATATAACTTAACAGCAATGGACTTACTTAATAAACTTGAAAAAAAAAAATTAAGAAAAAAGGTTTAAACGAGTTTTTCTTTACAACTCGGAATATTTTTTTTATGACTTCTGTTTACTTCTGGTAGATTTCGTCCTCTTTACCCGATGTTTGTAAAACTTCTAATAGAGGATCCAGAATATGTGATTGCCTTATTAGCTCGTCAGTATTATATACTAAAGCAACTTGCTGGATGATAAATGAGTCTTCACCTAGCAGTCCTCAAGAGGAACATTTATTGGTGATCTTGACCTTCAGTCCATTCAGCCACAAAGTTGTATCCAGAAAATTTTTCTTTCATTTTCTTAAAATCTCTGTCAAATCTATAGCATAAGAATTTAGAATTGGTAACAGCGGTTTATGATCTGTCCTAATCTTTAAACCATTTAAACCAAATGGGTACAATTTACATTTTTTTATTGACCATACTATAGCCAGTAGTAGCGTTTCTACAATTGCATATTATCTGGTTTCGATGTCAGAAAGAAAACGGGAACAACCCTGTACAAGTTTCCATAATATGTTTCAATGTTTTTGAAGAAGAGCATACCCAAGGTCATTCAGACTTGATGTGTCGGTGTGTAGAGCTGTTTCAAGTGATGGATAAGAATGTACTCATATAGCTAGTCCGACTAACGTATTTGGAACATCGTGTCTTATAGACCATATAAAGAGCTATTTAGTTTTCAATAGATCTTCTTAAAGGTGCAGCGGTGGTACTGATTTCTGAGGAAATCCCATTAATGAGCGCAGTTCTGTTAAACAACTTGGAATTGGGAACTTTTAAATGGCTTCTTTATTCTTTTCATCTGCACTGTGTACCCAAAGTTTTTTTAAATCTTCTTCAGTAATAATACTAACATCGCAACTTTTTATTGGCTAAAATCCCGAACTCTGATTAGACATATTGATAAATGAAAAAAATAATCGTGTTAATAAGAATTAAACTTATTTTGGAGCAGAAGTTTTCGATGAAAATAACTTTTTCTCTTCGTAGAATTAATCCTATTTCATCAGTCACTTACGTTTTATATCAGAAAAATGTCTGGTCAGCTGCAATAAAAAGAAGCAGAAACTTCCCAGTACATTATATCGTCAATGTAAGCACTATAATTGCGTTCGTTCACCGTCTATGAAAGCAATCAAAAACTTTTATAAAGTTATCGTTTACTTTAATTACCTTTAAAACTACGTACAAAATAAGGGTGGCGTGTGAATAAGTTCGCAATATCGAGTTATATAATCGACTGTATCCGGCTGGAAAGACGCAGGTATTGAATTTGTGTAAAACATATGTTTGGCCAGCATTGCAGATATTTTAATAATATCAAGTTTGAGATGACTTTTTTCTATGGCTAAAAAAAATGCCCTAAAAGAAAAAATTTGTTTCTTTATTGTTTTAGTTTCAACCTTTCTTGGTTAAAATACATATTCTTTAAATAAGAAAAACCAAACTCTGATTAAGATCAAACACTTTATTTCAAATATATCATACTGCATACATAACTCAAACACAATTTTTACAGAATGACAATTCAAATCAAGCTAGAAATCTAATTAAAATTTTCAGGATAAATTAAAACAGTATAAAATCATTTTCACTTGTGCAGATAGGAGAAATTTAGTAATTGTTGTTAACTCTAGTACCACCAAGTGAACCTTGGGACATATCTCACCAGGTGAAGTCGGATACGACACTACCTTTATTTTATCATTATTTTGTGTAATAAAGGTATTAATGAATAAAAGATATCTTATTTAGAACTTAAAATGATTTAATCGAAGGCTAACAAATATTTAAACGTCTAAGAACATTTCAAAAATAAAAAAGTTATTTATTGATATTATAATGTTGGGGGCAAATAATTTGTTTGTGCTCATCACACACACTTTTTTTACAGTGGCCACAAGTATGGTTTCCTCTTCTTTTCTTTTACCTATCACAGAAGGCACAGTGACCTGGTCTTTTGGAACGAACTGCATGGGTATCATCAGCCATGCTCGCAACGGGAAGTTCTATATTCAGCAAGGCACTAATTTGCGTTTGTAAACTAATTGTTATCCTTGGATTTTCCATTCTCTGCTCCATATGACTAGCTGTTAAAGCGAATGACAAGTCTTTCAGAAATTGAGACCGTGACACAGGGTTATCCTCATTTAGTTTATAAATTAGGAAGGCATTTACTGCAGCAACATCAAGAACACCAATAAAGTACCGCATAGGCCAATGGTTTGATTTTCTTTTTGTGGTTTTAGAATGGCACAACTGGTCAAAAACATCCACTCCACCTTTTGTCATGTTGTAAAACTCTATTATCTTGGGTTTGTTTGTAAGTGGATCTATATCTCCAAGGGAATGCATGGATGAGATAAGAATTACGTTTTTATTTTTTTTTGGGACGTACGACACTATCATTTTTTCATCTTCGTACAAAAATCTTGATGTTTCAATAAATGATTTTGGTATTTCCTTTTTATTTTTTCTGAGCGTGCCAACTAAAGTTAGTTTATTATATCTAAGTTCTTCAGCCAATTAACAAGATGAAAACCAATTATCAGTCGTCACATTTCTGTTGGTGTTCTTTATACATTCTGTCAGAGTCAGCACATATTGTGTTGGTAACAGCAAATCACTTTGCTCTCTGGCTTCTTTGCCAATATATATATGGGATTCCTCCACAGAAATATTATGTTCTAGCATCACAAAGGGAAACAATTTTTAATCTGTACTCATCAGGTTTATTTGGAATGTACATTTTGAATGGACATCTGCCACTAAAACTGAGCAAAGTCTCATCAACGGTGACGTATTCAGATGGTGTGTAGTTTTCCCTGAAATTGCGATCAAACAAATTCCAAAATTCTCTGATTTGTCAGATTTTCTCTGTTCTGCTCTTGTGACTTTAGAATCAAATCGAAGAACCCGCAGTAAAAACTCAAAGTGATTTTTGCCCATGGCACACCGAAATAGACTAGGACCAAAAACTGGGGAGAAAAGATCTAGCACTCTCAGGCCTGATTGTTTCAGAACACCAACCATATATAGAAGACCAATGAATGATTTTAGTTCCGATTTATGGGTCAACCTAGTGTAGGTTTGTTGAGAATCACCAGTATATGTCAGTTTCCATTTCTCGATTTCCTCATTAGTGTGCCTCACTACCGTTTTAATCATCTCGTCGGTAACAAAAAGATGAAAAATATCTATGACACTTGTAAGACCTCTGGCTCTACCTTTTGGTTCAGGAAGATGAGTAACAATGTTCTTAGCACGGCAACGAGAATAAATGCTACTCAACGATGTGTCAGTCCAAATAGTTGTATTATCTTTACCCAGAACAAAATTTCTTTCACCTGATTCAGAGATTCCATACTCTGATGTAGTATTATTATGCTCCATGGAGTTGTCACTTTCGTAGGAATCTGCAGGAGGCACAAAATCGTCATCTTCTGAATCATCTGACAAAACGGCATCTTCTGTTTTACTTAGACTGCCAGTTATTGATTCATCGTCACTGTCCTCCTCTTCTATTTTCGCAATTTTGGGCAATAATTGTTTTTTTTGATAGTAACCTTCGATTAGCCATTTTGCATAAATAAAAATAAATGTAAAAATTATTGCATAAACCACCAGGTGGAGTCGGATCCGACACTTTAGGCGACAAATGATAGTAAAAACCACGTTACACTCGTCTAATTCAGCGTGCATGTAGAGAATGAATGTCTAGGAGGGTACTTAAGCGTACCGAACGCTAGCCCACCTCCTCTTTCTCGTACGGACAAAATGGCTATGTCCATGTCGTATCCGACGTCACCTGGTGGTACTAGGGTTAATAGTATATATTATATCGACAAAAAATTTTTAATTCTACAAGCTACAGCATACTTTGTTCCAACAGAAAAATATAAAAAAAAAAATAAAACATATTTTTCAGGATTCAACAGCATTCTAGGAAAAAAATCAAACTAATATAGATGAACCCATAACCACCACAACTTTATTTTTTATTAAAATTATACATAGATGACTATCCTATTAGACCAGTTGTATCATTTGTCACGGCTACATCAGTAAAACTTTTACATAAATTATTTAAAGTTACACCAGATAATTGCAAATTGCAAGTATACAAAATTAAAAAAATAAATTAAAATGACGAATATCCATCTTTGAGTATGAATATTTCGAAAACCAATCACTTTATGAGTTCCAATCAATGATTTATTTAAAAAAAAATTATAAAATGTAAAAGTATAGTCGAAATAGGTTTCTAGACAATGGCGTAAAATTTAGAGGAGATGAAAATATTACTTATTTTTGCCGTGCGCCACTGGTAAAGTTTATTTAACTGATTGTTTTGCTGATAGGTGTATTTTATGACACCAACATTATGTACCGAATTTAGTGCAATTACACTGAGAAATAAAAAAATATAGCCTTTAATAATTTAACACTTGCATTTCGGAAACCAGTAATATTTTACCCAAGCATGTTTCATTTAATCGTCTTATTTTATTCATAGCGTCTTCAGTTGTTCTGTGTAAATGTAAATTCACACTTAAAAAGTTATAAAATTATTGTAATGAAAAATTTTTAATTTTGAATTTTTTTAAATGAAAGTGTTTGTGAAAATATACTAAGTTTGGTTTTTCTCAACTAAACAATTTGTTTCTTTTAAAGATAATGTATTAACAGTTAACTAATAGGGAAAATATTTTTAAAAATTAAAAGAAGAAGAAGACTTCATTGATTACTTATTGAAAATGTAGAAAGCTAATACAATTTAGAAATTCTAAAAAAGTAAAGGTAAAATAACGGACAATTTTAGACAGAATATTATCAGATTTCAATTAAAATGCTGGTCAGTCAAATAAATAAAAAAATAACAATTTTTTTTTAGATCTGCATAGTATTTACAAGTGGTCTTAGACACTGGAATAAAATACAAAATATAAATTACAGCCGTAATACTAAATTATTGTTTGAAATTACGTAAATAAACAACATAACAACAAAAATAATTGTATGCTCAAAATAATAGTAAACGCTTTAACTTGGAGACGATTTCCGTTAATAGTCGTTGAGTTGACAGGCATACTTCTGATTTATTAAAGTTGCAACTCTTATTTAAAAACAATTTTTAAATAAACACAATTAACATTGTCTTATCGGGATTTATAATGTTTTTATAGTATTTTTCACTGGAATGTTTTGAGTGTATTGTCACTTTTTTATGTCGATAAACAAGGACACAAATATATTTAGTATCCTATTTTATGAGATCACGCTTTGTTTTTGTGCAATGCAACAAAATAGCTTGGTGATAAGCCATCACGTTGTTTGACTCACGGACCTATTGACCTTTCTTTTTAACTACAGGCATTTGCGAAAATATCTTTTGCTCAATCAGCAATAAAAATAATAAAATTTTATTTATATTTTTATGTTATTTATGTGATTTTAAAATAATGTGTTTTTATGAAATTTATCTTGGTGTTTACTAAACAAATGAACCAATAGAGAAACCGCCCCTGCTAAGTATATAATGAAAGACCCTTTTTAATAAAATAACATTAACAGCGGGTTGTAAGAACGATCATTAAATGCTTAATGACTTTGACAGATGTATTTTTATTAATTAAAATTTTGAAATTTTGAATTTATATTGTTGTCAATATTCCAACCAATTTATGTGAGTGTCGAAATATATATTATAAAAAGTTTTATTTAAGTTTGTTTAGTTGAAGTATTACAATGACAAAAAAGGCGCAGACCATTTATTACTACCGATAGAAGAAAATATTTTGACCTTCAAAACTAGGTAAGTAAATTAATAATAACTACATAATAATTTGAAGGGTTTTAATTTGTTTAGTAAGATGTTTTATTCACGCCTATATTTAAAAACATTTACTTTATAAGGACATACTTCATTTATATTTCTAACATATTTGGAGTTTAAATTTTAGGCAATCGAAGAGGATCTCCTTGTTTATCTTAGAAGTTGTATTGGCCAAAATGCTTATTAATAATAACTAGTTTTTATTAAATGCAATGAAATCCAAAAGTAAGACTTATAACACAACATGGACGTATCATAAATATAAATTGTAGGGTCATCTTACAAAAAGAAAACTAACTCAAGAGGTCAAATAGAGAGAGATATGATAGGATTCATATTTGTTCGTCTCAATCAATTATTGTATTAATACGTTGCATATTCAAAATATCTGTACACTCACCCTCCTAAGACAGTAGCATTAATGTTCTTATCTTATATCTATATATTTAGTACATAATGTTGTGCTTTTTCTTGGATTTTAAATGTTTTTTGTTACGCATTGTAAATCATTTTATAGCTCTCAATAATAAAAGAAGATATTTATTTGAAAACAACAGTTTTCCATGTACCTTTAATTTGATTTAACACAAATTATTTAATATTTAATATCATAATTAGGTATCTTAATAATATAGAAATTGCAATATTGTATAAATAGAAAGTTGTATCTTAAATAAAATATAAATTCTAGCATTAGTTTATTAGCAAAGAAATAGAGCATCCTAATAAATGGGATTCAAAAATATGCGTTTCTCTTTAGTAATTTTCCAGTTTTAACATTTTTTACTTTGAAATATTAAAAAATGTACAAGTTATAATGTTTATGAAACTGACTCCAAAAACGAAGAGTAATTATTTTCTCATGAATTCCATCATCAGATCTTGACCAAATTTATATGAAACCATCCCTGAGGTACCCCCTTTCTAACAAAAAAAGAATCTAAAATCAGACAACGTAGTTAAGAATTATCACTAAATATACATAAAAAAAATATATTCCAATGAATTGATAACCTTCTCCTTTTTGCACTCATGATAAAAACTAAATATATTTTTAATTATGTACTTCTGCTTAAAAAAATAATGTTCAGTAGAAAGGGCGAGATTTAGCTTACCAAAAAATGCTTTCCCATGGTAACAAAGGGGAACAGAAAATGTAAAGTATGAGTAGGTACAAGAAAAATAGTTTTAGTTTACACAAAATGGACAACATATATTTAAATACCGAAGGAAATTTTAATTTAAACCTGTTTACTAATTCTTAGGAGTAATTCCTTACATTGAACACAAGATCCATTGAAATAGCTGGCATTTTATTAAGTTAAAATGACTAACCTATTTTTTAAACGTTGCAGTAAAGGTTGAGGGACAATTTTATTTTTTACTTTATTTATAATTAATTTTTGAAAAAATACAACCAAATAAACTGCATTATCATGAATTTTATTAACAATCGCCTGTGATCAGCTATAAAGCGACACTGTCATTTGGAAAAGCCCCGTTGCCAGTTTTAATTTCAATTAGTTATGGGTTCATTAGCTATTGAGAAATTTAACAATTATTCTTGCAACGACTGTTAGCAAAAAATTAATCTTGATTTAAATCCAACTACTTTACAAAACAACCAAAGTTATCCAAAATCTCACAATCAAATGCCGATTGCCGGACTAAAAAATATGTTACATAATCACCACCTGCTAGCGATGAACAACTTTGTTATCTTAATTGCTTTAAAAAGGAAATGAACGAAAGCGTCTTTTAAAATAATTGCCGCTAAATAATTTATTTTTATTTTTTAGAAGTTAACAATCTTTTGAAATAGGAAACTAAGTAAATAAGCTTCTTCAACGTTTCCCCTCTCAAAGAACAACATATCAACAAGTTAGATATCGAACATAGTTAGTTTCTATTTAATGCGAATCAACAGAACTGAAGATATCCGAAAATTGCTTATCTGTCAGTAAATTACCATTCCAATATTGGTTGAAACATAAACGCTCCATTTGCATTAGCCTATCAACACAAACATCCGAATCAGGACCTTCAAATTTGGTATTCTGCGAACTGTACAGTGTCTGTCGAAGTTTGTATATTGTTATTACAGTTTAGTCACGGAAGCAGGATATATGTAAATGTGTATCCTGCTGTGAAATCCCTCTGCTTAGTGTCATGGAAGACACGCCTGTAAATCTCGTACTGAGACTTGAATTTTAATTTTGCTGGGTCACAGGCGTGAAGGGTGACCTGTTTTCAGGATTGTCTCCCCTGGCTTGAGATAAAATGCCAGACGGTATTAACTCACAAAGCAGTAACTTTAAAAACTTTCGTTTTTATTCATTTATGAACTAAATTCTGTAAAGGTGTAATAATTTGTAATCGTCACGAATTCCCAATTTTGTTGACTATTCGGAATGAAACGTTTGGGGGGGTTTTTGTCTATATTAAAAAGATTAATAATAATAATAGCTTTATTGCCTAACAGTTTCCCATTTACAGGACAATATTCTTAATAGTAAGTAACAATAATAAAGTGGTATCTAAAAATAAAATTAATAAATTACAAAAGTAAATTCTACTTATGGGTTGTGATGTAACATATATTTACACGAAAACTAATTAAAAGTTGCAAAATAAAAATTATAATAGAAAACAAATGAATATTGAGAACATGCCAAGAAAATATTAAAAAAAACTTAAAAAAAAAAATTCTTACAAAAATAACACAAGGAGAATTCAATATAATACAATATACTTATTACAATATTTCGTTAATGAAAGTAACTGCATTTTTAATTAGTTCACCAAGAGAACAACAAAAAATATCGCAATGACTACTAATTTTATTGTAATTGTTACACATTACATATAAGGGTGATATTAACAAGTTGGTTTTTGCCCTAGGGCATTCGAATAGCTTGTTGGTTCTAGAATTTAGACGGGATATATTAAATTTAATTTGTGACAAAATATCGCTACAATCAATAAAATTGTGTATGAGTTTAAATAGAAAAATAAGCGAGGATGTGTTCCTTCTTAGGCTCAGGCTATTAATATCAAATTGGTTACACAATTCCGCATAATCACAA
The DNA here is from genome assembly GCA_927349885.1 of Psylliodes chrysocephalus. Classification (NCBI taxonomy): domain Eukaryota; kingdom Metazoa; phylum Arthropoda; class Insecta; order Coleoptera; family Chrysomelidae; genus Psylliodes; species Psylliodes chrysocephalus. The sequence goes on from OV651815.1 coordinate 75,614,657, forward strand.
CCACGTTCGGGATATACTCCATCAATTTTGAAAACTAGGTATTTTAAAAATTTTCTTTGAACCCGTTCTATATCCAGAACTTAGCAGTTGTAATAAGGGTTCCAGATCAGACTACAATATTCCAGCTTAGAACGCACGTGGGTACTAAATAATAATTTAAGGGGTGCTATATTTGAAAATTGCCTGCAGTTTCTAATAATGAATCCATACATTCTAAAAGCTTCGGAAACTTTGACTTCAATATGATTTGAGATGGTTAATTTAGCATCAAAAATTGCACCTAAGTCCCTAATAGTAGAACATCTCTCCAACTCATTATCTCCAACCGAATATGAGAATTGAATATTTTCTCTTTTCCTAGAGTAAGTAACTATCTTACATTTTTGAACATTTAGGTGTAATATATTTGTCTTATACCAGTTATTATTACAGTTCAAATTTCTCTGGAGCTCATTGCAGTGATCTGTATTTTTAATACTTGAGAAAATCTTTAAATCATCCGCAAAACACAATTTATTACAACTAATTTCATTGTATAAATCATTAATAAATATTAAAAATAGTAAAGGTCCAAGATTTGAACCCTGTGGTACTCCAGATATAACTGCAATTGATTCTGATTGAAATCCATTGTAAGTAAAGAATTGTGTCCTATTTGATAAATATGACTTAAATGAAGCTAAAGTGCTGTTAGAAAAACCAGTCTTTGAAAGTTTTGAAATTAAGAAGCTATGCTTCACTCTATCAAATGCCTTCGAGAAATCGGTATATATCACATCCAACTGTCCTTGGTCATCTAATACATCTGCAATAAATTGTGTATTCACAGTTAAATTTGTTACCGATGACCGTTTGTCTATAAACCCATGCTGATATGGTGAAATGTAACTTCGGACAAATGAACGAGACACAAGTGGAACAATGAACTTTTGAGGGAAGATTCATTCTGATTACGGCGTCGTCGTCTAATTGCACTCTTGCGTTTATCTCTATTTTTAATATATTTTGTATTAAAGATAATTAAATTATCTTTTATATTATTTCTACTATAATCGTAGTTTTAGTGTTTTTTTTTTTTAGAGTTTACAAATTTAAAAATTAACGAGTAGGTATAGTCTTAGAGCCAGTGTAAAGCAGAAACAACATATTTCAGTAAACTCTTAATTTTGTCCAAAGACTCTTATACTTACTATTCATGAGTGAACGACTAGCTTAGCCCGGTTGAGGTAAGTTGAGTGGCGCTTAGGTGTAACAAGTACAAAAATTAGATGAACTTCGAAAGTATTTCAGTAAAGCTGCCGTTTATATATTTTAAATTATATCATTATTGTTATTGGAAAATCACAATGGCAGACAGTTAGCGGTTGTGACGTCACGGCAGAGACTTTTCAAAATTGAAAAAAAAATAAATTTTAAAAATATTTCAGTAAATCTGAAATTTAAATGTGATTTTTAACAGTAATACTAGCTTATATTCACAATGAAAGACATTTTAGCTCTTTATGGTAATTTGGCAGACAGAGAAACTACAGCCCGAGCATACGTATGCATATGTACAGTACTTACTTTTATATAAATTGAATCTGCATGTCCTTTAATTTACTATTATCATTATTATTATTATTATTATTATTATTATTATTATTATTATTATTATTATTATTATTATTATTATTAAAATTGAAATTTATTAATTATTTGATATATTTATTGTGGTAACCTGGACGAGGGGAAAATTTTTAAATTATAAGAAAATTACATATATATTATCAGGGTGTAATGATTTTACAATAAATATAATTGTAATTTTTATTGATTTTTTCTATATAATTCAAAACATGAAAATTTCAATGTTTCATTCATCTATAGTATATTACATTACGAGTGTGGATAATCACTTTTCACACAAGTGATGTACAATATTTTTCCTACGACCACAAAATAATATCATCAAAAAAATGTAAAACCAAGGTTATTACTATAATATTTAAAATGTATTTAAAAAAATAATCAACAATAATCGTATTTATTCAATTTTCATATTTTTTAAACAAAAAAAAACTAGAAAAAAAAAATAAAAAAAAAAACAAAAAAAAAACAAAAAAATTTCTGCCACGCCAGGATTTGAACCATCGATTGAACGCGGTCGAAAAATGGCAAAGTTAATAAGTTTGACGTCCTAACCACCTGAGCTAATAGCCCTTGTGTCAATTGAATGATCTAATCGATTATGTATTCAACCAGAATAAAGAGCAAACATTATTTTAAAATTATTTTAATAATAATTGTTAAAGATAAATATCTAGGATCTAATTTACAACAATTTCAATAATTTAACAATCATATCGATTTTAGTATTAATATGGATATTACATAGATCAAAATAGAAATTAGCTGTTTGACATTTTGTGACAACTACTGCGGAAAGTAACATATTCTCACTCGGGTGGAAAGTAAATTCTTATTCATACGCGTGTGATATAGGGCACTTTCCATAGGACTATATAGTGTGATATGTGTCACTTTCCTAAGTGGTCGTAGGAAAAATATATATTCTCAGTTTATTGATTATCGACAATATTTCGCACTTTTTGCGCATGACGTAACGTGGCAGATAGCAAAACAATAATTAATTGAGTTTGAATAAGGATTATTTTTTATTTCTGTTTTATTTCTAATTATAAAGATATTGAGTAGACGAAATAATGACACGCGTTTAATTTGACTTTTTAGGTTCGCTAATAAGTTTTTTAAAAAATTACAAAAACTTTACAAAAAGCGGAACTTTATTTTATGACTTCCAGCCTTAGAGGAGAATCCGGGAGCTGGCCTCTGGATTTTCTTCCTTGGAACTCTTCTTCGATGAATTCTATATTTTCTACATGAATAAATGCAAAATAACAAACAAAATCCAATAAAAATATAAATCAATATAGTCCAAACACTGATATTGTTAAAATGGATTGGATTATCAAAAATATGTTTTACTTTATTTTTGACAATTTAGAGTCTTTAAGAATGGTTAATTGTTCCAAATCAATATTGTTGAATTTGATTGGTTTAAGATAAATAGGATTTTTTTTGTTAGAGTTTTTAATATCAACTTTAGGAAGTTTTATTATTTTAAATTCACTTTTTGGCAGTTTGTTGCTACGTAGAACTATTTTACTTATTCTATGTTTCTTCTAATTAGACATTGTCATTGTCTTGTCTGCAGATTCTTTGAGCCACTGTGTTCTGAGGTGAGATAATCATCTATTTATTTTGACGAATTTTTTGAATTTTTATGTCCACAATGTCGAGAGGGATGATTTGGCAGTTGTTGAGGTTCTTGAAAAACCTCAACAATGAAACTTCGCAGGGGGTGTCTTCTTCTACTGGAGTTGGTACTGATCGTGACAGATAAACTCTTGATTACTAATTTCTTGATATTCTGTGTCAAATGACAAAATTTTGCTCGTTTAGGATGAGGAATTTCGAATTTAGAATAATCATTTGGAAAAGGTTGCTTTTAGGAGTAGGTAAAGAGAAAAGTTGATATAAATCATAATTTTCTCTTTCCACAATTGGGATTTCTATGATACTTGGAATTCTTTGTTTGAATCTCCTTGAGTATTGAATATTGATTTTGAAAATTCTGATTATTTTGTCTTGGAAAATTATTAAAGTTTGAATGAAATCTGTTAAAATTATTAGAATAAAATGGTTTTTGTAATAGTTGTGGTGGTTGCCATTGCTGAGGTTTCGAATAGATATTTCTGTTATTTACAGGTCTATAATTTTGAGAATCTGAAAAATTGGTTTTTTGTGAACTATAAAGAAAATTATCTTCTTCGACTACAAATGCCATTGCTTGCTCTAAACTCTCTGGGTTTCGTACAGCAACATTATTTTGTAATTGACCTGTGAGGTCGTAAATAAATGTTTTAAGAGCTAAATCGTTATAATTTTGAAGTCTAAAACGTTTTTCTTCAGGCGAAAAATTTAAAGCATTTAGTTTTAGATACAATTAAACTTTTAGAGTCTTGGCAACGCATACCAAAACGGCATGCGGGTTCATTTTTACTTTCCTATCTGTATACAGATATAAGGAAAGTATAGGAATCATGATTTTTTTCGACATCGAGTTTTCGACGGATTTTTACGTTTTGAGGTCCCCTGAATCCGTTTTGACTATTTTCGCGATGATGTGTGTGTGTGTGTTTTGTGTGTGTGTGTTTTGTGTGTGTGTGTGTTTTGTGTGTGTGTGTTTTGTGTGTGTGTGTGTGTGTGTGTGTGTGTGTGTGTGTGTGTGTGTGTGTGTGTGTGTGTGTGTCTGTGTGTCTGTGTGTCTGTGTGTCTGTGTGTCTGTGTGTCTGTGTGTCGCATAACTCATGAACCGATACACAGAAAAACACCAAATTTTAAACTTAAGCTTTGTTCCAGTATCCAATGTGCTGATTAGATTTTGGGCAGTGTCGGAACATCTGGGGGGGTACTTTATGGGTGTTCATTTTTATATTTTATGGAATATATCTGTTATTTACGTTTGGGGAAGAAAATTCTTTAAATAAAAGTTACTTCCTATATTATTATCTAAAATTTCTGTTTTATACAAAATTTTCCTAAAATGGTCCGTATTCGAGAAATTTGACAAAATGTAAAAAAATATTTTTTTATAAAAATTGTTTAAACAAAAGTTGTTTGTAATATAATTCTCTATAATTTTTATTCTTTACATAATTTCTCTAAAATGGACCGTATTCGAGATATTTGAGAAAATGTGTAAATTTGGAAATTTGAAGAAAACTCAAAAACGGATAAAGAAAAAACATTAAATTTTAAACTTAAATTTTATTTCGGCCTGACGTGAAATGATTAGATTTTGGACAAAGTCGGAACATCTGGGGGGGTACTTTATGGGGGACCGTTTTTATATTTTATGGAATATATCTGTTATTTATGTTTGGAGAAAAAAATTGTTTAAATAAAAGTTATTTCTAATATTATTATCTATAATTTTTGTCTTATGTCAAAATTTCCTGAAATGGTCCGTATTCGAGAAATTTGACAAAATGTGCAAAATTCTGATATTTATGAAAATTGTTGAAATAAAAGTTGTTTGCGATATTGATCTCTATAATTTTTGTTTATACATTATTTTTCTAAAATGGACCGTAACGGAAAAATTGTAGGAAAAGTGCTAAATTAAATTTTTTTAGTATTTTTATTTCCAATGAATATCTATAGAAAAATGTTTCGAGGTAGATGTATGTGGAAAATGTATATATTTATTTTATCCTCTAAACATTTATGGAGGTGCTGCAATAGGTTGTACAAAATAACCGGAAAAAGCCTATAATAACTAGATAGGAAAGTCATGTGTTGGACACATCAGATTTTTAAAAGGATGTAAACCAATCAAGTCTTGTACATGACAAACCATATTTCTCTGATCACCAAATCTTAATATTAATAAATTTTTTATATCTATCCAAATAGTTAATTCACTACGGGAGCCTATTAAACTCAAAGCTCTGCCGGTTAATTTGCCAATAATAGCTCTTAAAATATAAGCATTCTCTAATTGTAGCTGCATTATTTTTCCGATCAGAAAATTGTCCCATCAAGCTTTCACAAGCATCTAAAAATACAGTTAATATATGGTGGTTTCCATCAAAATTTGGAATAGTGTCTACATATAATTGCAAAAATGGATAATTAGTTTTATCTGCTATATTTGAATCTAAACTTTCTGAATCTGATTCTTTTATACTAAGTAAATTATCCAAATTTATATCCAAATTTATTGAGGAATATGTTCTAAGAATACTATTATTCACTAATTCGTCTATCTCAGACATAAAATATAATAAATTCTCTTAATGATTTATTTTATCCCAAAAATGAAAATAAAAAAAATCACTAATATATTCAACTCAAGAAATAAAATGTTTAAAATAAAAGGAGAGCAAACTTTCTCACGCAATTCCTAGTATTATTTTTGTCATATCAACGGGGTCACATGATGCTGTGTGTTCTCCCTAATTTTTTTTAAACTAACTAGATTTGGCGATGTGTTCCTCGTCCAGGTTCTTAAACTACCTGGATTTGGCGATGTGGTCCTCGTCCAGATTCACCAAACTTCGGTAATGTTGGTCCTATGCTTGGCTGTACACTTTTTGTTCAGTTTACACCAATTTTCGCGATTTCAATTTGCCGTTAAACTATTAAAATAGACCGATTTGACACGATTTTTGTTGTCACACCGTTAGGCAATCCTACAGACTGCGCCACTTTTAGGTTCTCTAATAAAAATTGATTTTTTAAAAAATTACAGAAACTTTACAAAAAGCGGAACTTTATTTTATGACTTTAATGTATTCGTGTTAAAATGTTAAAGCTAGAAAATGCCAGAAACGAACTAGTTTTGTTGCCGCTAGTCTTGGTGGGGCCTTATCTTGGACTTGCTGCGTCTGCATAATTCTACTTGTATTTGCCATGATTGTGTTATCATAACTTTTGTGATATTTTAAAGAAGTATCTTGCTTGTGTGTTGTCCATTTTTGATATTTTTAAAGTGTTTTAAGTATTTAAATTTTGTGTTGCTTATTCTTGGATATTTTTAAGGGGTTTGGATTACAATTAATTGTGCTATATTATGGAGACTATAAAAGAACTTTTTAATGTTAAAATGTGATGTGGCTACGTGTAAAACTATAGAAAAATTACGAAGGGTACGGAAATGAAATATTTTCGATTTCCAGAAAATGATATGGCTACCAGTGAACAGCGTCATAATAATAATATATAGAGCCCCCGTATACATTTATATTTTCGATTTTTGGATAGAATATAATATGTTTAGCGGTTATATTCGTCAGGTCAGCAATGTAACGTCAACACAACGATCGGAATACTACACTTTCCAAGCCACTGTAATAAAATACAACCCAAGGGAAATTAGTTCGAAAAACTACGTTGAGCTGATATTTCAAACGAAATTAAATTAGCAAACAGAAATAGCTATAAGCGAAATTCTAACTTCGTTCGCCGAAAACATAATAATTGTAAACTCGTTGAGGTCACTTTTCGTGATAAAATTTGTAATAGAGAGAACAGGAGATGTAACTACAAACAAATATCGTAAATAAGACATAGTTTAAGGGACACAGGACGTATATTATTCGCTGTGGTCATGCTTATTTCATTATTTTTGTTTTATTTCAACTAAACCCAAAAAATTGAATCATTAGTAATATCAAATTTAACTAAATTAGATGTATTAATTTCAATAATGTCACGTTGAACGTGTTTTTATAAAAAATGGGACCAGCTATGTCCCGGGGGATGAATAACAAAATATAGGAATCCAAACTTCAATCACGTAAACACTATTTAGCTTTAAACTTGGCTTCGTAGCCCTTAACTGTATAAGGGTTCTCCTCTTGATATCAGGACCTAGCCTAAGGGCTGAAGGAAACACAGTGTTCTCAAAATAAATATAATGATACTAATATTTAGAATAATTATACAGAACTATGTCGCAACTGGACATACACAAATATAGACTAAAACTATAATAAATATTTTAAAAAACAAATTAACTTACCAACTCCAATTTTAGGGCACACGTCACAACTTTTGACTCAAGTCAATATCGCGATTAAAAATACAAAAAAAAAGACTTTTAATTAACTATGGAGATCCTGAGCTGGATCTGCTACTGAGAATCTCCTACAAGGAGGGCCTCCTATAGGGAGGATCCTTCCCTGTGGAAAAAGCCCTCTGCGCGTCCCCTCGACATTACCTTTATAACTTCTCCATAGTTTAATATTATGAAACTAATGTTTAATTATTAAATAACCAACCTTTTACATGATTGCAATTTAAAACAAAGTGTAGACATAATTAAACAAAGTTTTATGTACAGGGTGTTATTTAAATAATTAATTAAAATTAGGAATAATATGAATTTATACGAGTCGTGACAATAACCTAGTTAAAGTTAAATTGGACGAATTTTTTACTAGATTTGACAAAACGGATTGTATTTTGTAGATGGGGCCTAAGGTAAGGACATATTACGTTGTGTTACTGGGTTTACAAATATATTCATTTATAAAGATGGTTTTGCGCTTGACGATATATGTGATTATGTATTATTGTTGATATTTTTTTTTTATAAAAATGCTTTCCAAGTATTTTTTATGATACAGACTTCAAAACATTGTGAAACAACGCAAAATTTGTAAAAAACAGGACAAATTAGGCCCAAATTATTCGTTTCGTATGTATTTTATAGGTTGGAAGTTTCATATCATAGACGTACCAATTACGAAAAAATATCTTATATTTTTTTAAATATGTAGGTATAGTGTTATTAATGTTTTGAATCAACCATGGTTGTCCATCAGCCTCAACAAATCAGTAAAAGATGAGAAATTTTTAAATTGGTTCAAAGAATATTACCAAAAATATCTTATGTAAAAATCGAAATTGTGCAAAAATTCTGCATTTCTTTATTAAAACACCAAAACAGGTTTTAAAAATGATTAAATTTAATTGAGGAGTTGCCTTAAAGTTTCGATAATGTTATTTCACAAAATTTTTGATTGTAGTACCTAGGAGGGTACCTTTAATGAGAGTTTACAAATATCATAGTCTATTATTATTATTTTCCCAATCTCGGCTTTTACCGCTGATTGATAGTTGTCTACGGGCTGATTATTGAATGTTTAAATTTTTTTTTGCCATACTACACGTGGATAATATGACGGCTTTCTGACTAAGACTAATCATGTCTGGCATTGATAATGTATTTAAGGTCTTGTAGCTGAGAGAACCGCTGGTAAAATTGTAACTATATTAAGACCCCATTGTTCTTTTATTTCCACATATGGGGTAAAGCTACATCTAATAAAAATGTACATTTTTCTATTTTAATAATTAAAGTTATATCTGGTATATTTGCTTGTACAGTACGATCAGTAAGTAGCGTTCTATTCAAGTATAATACAAGGATATAATTTTCCATGACCATATAAGGAGTGTTTTCTGGTACATTTTTGGTGCATTATCTTTACCACCTGGTCATGCCTGACATTATATTGTACTTGTACTATTACTGACACCTTGTTTCTATATGGTGAATAGTTTATTTCGCACTTCTACACCTTCTCAAAAGATCTTTGGAAACAGTTTGGTCTTTTAAGATGTGTTTTGCCTAATACCGTGTTCTGATGACTTGATCTTGAATTGCGATCATTACTTTTGTTTGGATTAATTTAAGTTTTGAAACAAGCAAAAAGCTTTATGAAGAATAAATTTGTTTAAAAAGAAAAAAAGATTTCCCATCTGTATCTGTAACGTGTAGAGAGTGGGTTACTACCCCCACGGCACTTAGGCCTCATTAGGCCCATTATTCATGCTCCTAAGATGATCGACACCTCCTAGCTCGTGAGTCAGACTATAAATTTAATGTAGTTGACAACGTCGCCAAGAGGTACTTCTCTTATATCTGCCGGTGTTAGCCGATACTCGCCGAATACAAATCTTCTAATAAATGAGAGAGTCGAGCAATCGTTAAGGATATGCTCGATGGGCTTATCTTCTTGTTCGCAACCTCTACAAAAAGCAGATTCTGACAGCCCCACGATATGAAAATGCTTTCATACTTGGCAATGACCAGTCAGAATGCCTGTGACTAGGTGCAGATTCTGTCTAGTCATAGTCAAGTATTTGTTTGCTGCAGTGTTGCCAGGATAACTTAAGTGCTTCCTGGCAACTCTGCAGTTTCTTGTTTCATCCCATTTTTCCCTGAATTTCACAAGGGAATGTTCTTTAATTAGGTCTGTGACTACCAATTTTGTCAGGCCAATAGAAGGGCCAGGTCCAAAAAGTATTTGATTGGCTGATTTCTTGACTAGTGAATCAGCAAGACAGTTACCTTTCGATGTGGCATGACCTCTGATCCATCTTAAGGTGATCACATTGTCGATGGATACTTCGGCCAAAGGTTCGTGACATTCTAGTACTTACCCTGAGCACAGTTTATAACTAACGAATCAGTTAGCTCATTCGGACCAAATGGATGTTCCAAAATAACATCCAATCTAGGGATACAAATTCAACATGCGTAGAAGACTGCTGTTTAAAATATAGGCGGTTGTCAAAATATATTGTATTAGGCATTCCAAATAAATAAACTGCCAGTGGGAAGATTTGATATATTCAAGGGTTGCGACATAACATGTATTCTGTTTACAATACGTAAAATCATGAATAATGGATTATATTTAAATATCTTATGTCAAACACAATAAAAATAATAATAAAATTAAGATACATTTTTTCAAAAATTGGCAGGCTTGGTGACTATTATTTCGTATAAAAAAAAGCATTTAAGATGAAAGACTGTCTCTACTCCCTTGGATATACCAAACCTTCTCACTGACAGCTATTGTTTGACAGGTCGTTGGAATGCCTAATTGGTTATAGTAAGAGAACCCACTTAAAATTACGACCGCCATCTGATAACAAAATGAAATATGCTCCAAAGATATGTAACAACGTTGTACTTTACCAAATTGTACCCGTGCCAATCTCTAATCCTGAGCGAAGTGGGTAAAAAAATTATTTTATATTTAAAAATCACATAAGACATGACAGCGATAATTGTGTTTTCCCTGAAAATTACAATCCTAATTTATTGTGAACCTAGTTTTTAAGCCTGAATTATTATTATTTTTACCTACCTTTAGCAAAGATAGTCAATATTACTTATAAACTCTTGTTAGACAATTTTTTAAATCATAATTATAGTAGTTTTTTGTCGTTTCTATGGCAACCTGTAAAAACGGATCATAACAATAGACATACAAATAAATTTTTAAATCATCAAAAATTGATTCATATTTTTAATGATTCTTACCTACTAATCGTGTGAAGATGTTTTTGTGCGATCTTAACAGGAAGAAAATGTTTCCCATTAACGATATATATCAAGATAATAAAAGAAGGTTTGGTGCGGTGAAAAAATGTAAAAGACAAAAGGATTATTGGGCAAATACCGCAAAAAAAATGAAAAAAAAATGCCTAAATACAAACCGTAGGCACGTGTTTCTGACTATTGGTCTTCATCAGTACGGTGCAGCCGAAAAAGAATGAAATTAGCGATAAAATCAAATCAACTGGATATCACTCAAGTAGCCAACCACACATTTGTGGACTGAGCTAACATTCCCAGTGATTACTAGGAAAATATTAGTTTCCCTGGGCTTTCTTTTGCTGCTATGAGAATCATCGTTAGCTCTGTTTGAACTACACTGGCACTATTACTCACAGCCCATTTTATGTTTAGGTTTAAGAATCTGGAGTATATTTCACATCCTGAGCCTTGTTTTGTGTTAGAACCATCGGTGTAGATATGAATCGTACCTGCCACTTCTGGCTCTTCTATTTGCGCTATTATAACTTTATATGGCTTATATAAGATTTATTTTGGTGAGATTGAGTCCATGTTCGCTTGAAGCAGTGGGAGCGTATCGAGCGCCTCCTGCCAAAAGCGATGTCTCGCCTCATCAGATCCTACATCAGGTTTCATTCCAACCATGCGGAGGCGTGTTATTGTGGTCAGAGCAACCTTCTGGATGTAAATATCAAGGGAAGTGGGACTAAGAATGACTTCCATGGCTCTGGTTGGTTTTGTTTTCATGGCTCCTGTTATGTTGAGATATGCGGTTCTTTGAGTTTGTTCTAGTTTACGGATAGCTGTAAATTTTTCGGTTTTCAGTACCCAGACAACTGCACCGTATGTTAGCATAGGTCTTATGATAGCCGTGTAAATCCATGCGACGACTCTGGGGGAGAAACCCCAGGTGCGCCCCCCGATTCGGCGGCATTATTCATAAGCAATGTATGCTTTTTTAACTTGCTGTTAAAGGTGAAACCTAAGTACTTTTCCTCTGTTGCAAAGTTTAGTTTTGTGTTTAGGAGTTCTGGATGTTTTAATACCATTTTAATCCTTTTCCTTGAAAAAAGGACCATTCTTGTTTTCTTAGGATTGATAGACAGTGAATTATCCTTGCACCACTGTTCTATAATTTTAGAGCTACTTGCATTCTTCCCCTGTTTGCAGAATGACCAGGTCATCTGCATATGCTATTTTGTAGTGACTGTCGTTATTGAGGCGGCTGATGAGGGTGTCAAGGACCATATTCCACAGTAAAGGTGATAGCATCCTTCCCTGTGGACACCCCCTCGCAACAAAGCCTCTTATATTCACATCTTCTTCACTTATGTTTACTGCTCGTTTTGAGAGCATGTTATGTATTCACCCACTAACCATTTGTGGAACATTTCTGTTGGTTAGTGAGTGTATTATCTTTAGAAAGTTAATTTAATCAAAAGCACCTTCTATATCCATGAAAACACCTAAGGCGGACTCCTTATTGTCTATGGGTCTTTCTATCCGGTCAGTAAATAGATGAATGACTGAATCAGTAGATCTGCCTGGGTTGTATGCATGTTGGTTTGGGTGTAGTGGTGTTGTAATCACCGCATCCCTTATGTACCTTTCACATGGCCTTCCCAATGTCTTAATGGAAAACGATGTCAGACTAATTGGTCGGTATGTTTTTGAGACAGTCTAATCTATCCTTTCAGGTTTGGGTATAAATACCACTTTTACCTCTCTCCATTTTTTGGGGATATACCTCAGAGGCAATGAAGATCTAAATATACCCACCTGGTGGGGTGTGAGTTCTTCCTAAAGTAGGGCTGGATAGATACTGTCAAGTCCTGGCGATTTAAATGTAGAGACGTTGGATATTGCTCTTCTAATTTGTTCATCGTCTACAATGTGTTTGGCAGTTTGCCAATCATAGATGGATTGTATTCTTCCTCTGCCTAGTCGGCCATGTCTGTGATGACCGAGTCAGGGAAGTGTGTTGACAACAGAAGTTTGATGCTATCTTCGAGGTTGGCAGTTTTCGTGCCATCCTTTTTGATTAGCGCAACAATGCGGTGTGGATCTTTTAAAAGAGCTTCTAAAAGCCTCGCTGCCTGCGGGAAATCCTCGATTTTTGCGCAGGAGGATCTTCATGCATCTCTCTGTTTTTGTCTGGTGATTTTTTTGTATTCTTTGAGGTGAGATTTGTAAGTATCCCATTCCTCTTTGATTTTTGTGGTTCTTGCCTTATTAAAGGATTTCCTAGCCATCTTCCTGAGGTGATCTAACTCGTGACAACACCATCCTGTAGTCGTCTGATCGTGTTGGATTGTCCTTAGGGGACAGGATTTCTTATAGGCATTGTTTATTGTGCTTTGGATAGTGTTCGAGTACTTCTCCAAAGCATTGTTATTGTTTGTTGTTTGGGCCTCCATCTTTCTCAGAGCCTCTTGGAGAAGGTGGACATAGATTGCCCTGTCCGTCTTTCCAGGGTTCCGAGATAGCGTGGAGGTCGGCAACATAAAGTTTATTTTGAATGTTAACCAGCGGTGGTCTGACATCGAAATGTTATCAGACACTTGGCAGTTTAGAATTGATTTATAGATACCAGTTGTGGATAAAGTGATATCCATTAGTGTTTGACTGCGACAGTTTAAAAATGTTCGTGTAGTATCTTTATTTAAAATATAAAGATTTTTGGTAATTTTATAATCATAAAGTGACTGACCTTAATCATAAAGTGACTTACCTCCCATAAAACAAGAAATGGTAAACAGTTTACAATAAAAACTCTTTGACATTTTTAACGTTAATTTCCAAAATTTAGGTCACTAAAATACCAAATTAATTCTCGTTTGACGAACAATAATCTGATATGTTACATACTCAACTGTGATTTGTCGGTGTGAATAGTTTAGAAGTGGGAGCATGCGCAGTGTCTTATTTTCTATCTACGGTTTGTATAATCTAAGACTAAAGCAAACTAGTCATTTTAAAATTAATAAAAAACCTAAAACATTCCTAATCATTAAAGCGCGTATACCTTCATAATGGGTATCTTCCGAGGTATCTCCGAAAATAGTTAGATTTACCTAGAACTACAAACTATACCTAGGTACCTGACAAGGTTTTATGATTTGCGAAGCAGATTATTTATTGATAAATTTATTCATAAATAAATTTACAAACTTGCGAGGTAAAATAATGTCTAAAATAAAATTTTTAGGTAAAATATGCCAATATCTTTAAAAAATCCAAATTAATCTTTATTTGCATAAAATAGGCAAAATATGCCAAATATGCAAAGTAATTACTAACTTTATTAATAAACTTATTATTTTGGCAGTGCATTAAAAAATTTTATATACCTTTTAATAGCTTAGTCAAGTGTCCTGCTACAAAAACTGAAAAAAAAAAATCTATTTTCCAAAATGACCAACTATCTCTGCTTTTTTTTATAAATGCCTACCTGTTTAAGAAAATTAAATACGAATCACCCTTTATAGACTAAACTAATTCTTCATCAAAACTTTAAGCTCACTCTTCCTCAAAATTTGTAGTTGCACTTAAAACAAATACGAAGATTAATTTATTCGAAAATCTCGCAAATACGAAATGAATTTCATAAAGAAGATGAGTATTTACTTTGATTTCGCTGCACTCTTGTACAGCATGACTAGCCAAGTTTAAAACTTCGCGACAACTTTTTGTTGACAGTAGGGTAAGTTTGTTAGCGGAAAGTTGCAAGAGGTTTACAAAATTTTCTAAATACTGAGAGACTAAGTTTAGTGTTTTAGCTTTTTGTTTATAGTCGAGCAGACATTCATAACTCAATTATATTATATTGTAGAAAATTATGTGCTGCATAAATAGGTAGGTACCATAGAGTTGGAAACAGGAAGGATATACAATAGCATGGGCCGAAAAAATGGTGTAAAGTTAAAATTTTAATTTGCTATAGCATTTAAAAGGTACGTTTCATTATAAAAACTTAATTTTAGAAATATATTTTAAGCCCTCAACTACCCCCTTAGAAAATTTGTATAGACAAAGAAATTTAGTTTCGTCATGAAAAAATTGAAATCCCGATTTTTAGTAGAATTGTAACCCAACTATTTTCCACTATAAAAAAGCCCTTTGCCAATTCTTCCATAGTTTTCTTTTATCCTCATAAAACTTTATGTCGTTACTAATATTACGGACTTTTTTACCGAAAAAATATCACGTGACAATAAAAAAAGGTAAAAATATTCTAAATTATGGAAAACAAAGTTATTTAATCACAATAGCATCATATCAATGCGTGATAGTAAAAAAGTCTAATTTAGTGTTGCAAAAGGAAATCGATAATCAGCAAAACTTTACAATCATATTTTAACATGTTTTGATAATGTTAAAATATTCAAAATAATTGTTTGCAAAGGAAGTTGGCAACTAATCATATCACAATTTCCTACTGTGTTATTACCAAAATATCTAAATTAGGTGTTGCAAAGACCACTAATAATAACCCAAATTT
This sequence comes from Psylliodes chrysocephalus, assembly GCA_927349885.1. Lineage (NCBI taxonomy): Eukaryota > Metazoa > Arthropoda > Insecta > Coleoptera > Chrysomelidae > Psylliodes > Psylliodes chrysocephalus. The sequence goes on from OV651815.1 coordinate 75,630,106, forward strand.
TTATAATCACATTTTATGTCCGTCTTGATAAATTAAAAATATTAAAAAATTAGTTCCGATATTGATTAACAATCTGCAAGATAATTTTTATTTATAATCTTAAAACCTGCCCAAATTTTTGATAATTTTGTGTATAAATACCCATGAAAAAATACTATTATTTATAATTCTTCTAGAGCTATTATTGTTACTGTTTAATACATTATTCCACCATGAAGATTACATTTGTCGATATTCAAGGATTTATCAATGAAGGTATTTTCTATCCGAAAGAATTATCAATTGAAATAGGAATCAAGCAGTACTGTTTCGTATTCACGTCACCAAAACCTTATAAAAACCTGAATGAAATGGATCGGAAGACAGTAAGGTACTTAGAGAGAAATGTACATGGACTTAGAGAGAAATGTACATGGACTGCAATACACATCAGGGTTTGTTGGTCATGGACAGGTAAATAGAATATAGGAAGTAAACCTTATATATTCAGCTGACTATATTTATGTACGTGAAAATCAAAAAGCAGCATTTCTTCGGAAGAAGTGTCATAAAATATATCACTTTTCAATAGTAATTGACCTTTATCAATATGACACAATCCATGATACGAAAAAATTTGAAAGGACTGTGCCAGTTATCACAATGGACGTTTCAATTGTACCCAAGAAAATGTGGAGCATTTACTATTCTGGTTCATCAATACCGTCTTGCCTAAGTAACAGAAAAAATCCGAATTTTTAGGTAAAGTGACATGGAGTTTTACTTCTTTGTATTTATATCAAAATATAGCTGTACCTAAGAAAATATTAAACACCTAAAAAAATCAATTTTTAATTAAAAAAAAAATCAGCGTGCACAGCAAATTCGCATGTGGGAGCAATCTAACAAGCAAAAAGTAACAAACATTTAATTACATCAAAAAATTAAACAATCACATTTTATATCGGTTTTAATTACAAAAATATCAAATTCAGTTTTTGCGAAGGAAATTGATTAACAATCTACAACCTAATTTTTTATTTATAATTTACGCGGTAATCATACAAACTAAAGCAAATATTATAAAAAACGAGAAATGATTTAACTTGGAATGAAATACCGAAAACCGATAGTAGTATTAGCACGTTGAATTTTTTGGTTTGTAAAGCATTGGCATTACTTAGGTTAAACCCTGTGATGATTTTCACAAGCCTTGATTTTTAAAACCATTTTATATTGTCTTTTGATTAGGGTTTAAAAACTTTTTCGAGCAATTTATCCAATAACAATTGGCCCCTTTGCCCCTTAAGCCTGCTCATGTAAAATATTTGGGCTTCTTACTTTGCCTATTTATATTCTATTAATAAAGGAGAGAAGGAATAGTATTAAAAATATGTTAAAAGAAATAAATTGGCTTTTAGTTCAGAATTATGTTCAGTACATGACTGATATTTATTTATAAAATAAAAATGACAGTACCATCGCATCAGATCTATTAGAAAAAATTCAACATAATTTGCAATATCACAACTATAATACAAGAAACCAATCTGACTTTCATGTACGGCAAGCCATCACTAAAAGTTCTCAAAATACAATTTTTATTAAAGGTTTAAAAAATTTAATAGACTGCCTACAGAAATAAAAAAAAAACAATAAATATATTCAAAAGTAACCTCAAACAATACTTGATAAATAAACAGAACGGATATACTTTCTTGTGGTAATACTCTTTAAACCTGCCCTTTTTAAGTATTTCTCTTAATTTATTGTTATTTTACCCCTCGTTTTATCTGCATTTATTATAGATTATTTGTTTTGAGATCATGTACTTTATTTTAAAATTACTTGTTATTTAAAAAATTACTTGATGTTATATTATTACCACTTACTATGTTTAAATTATTAATAGTTTTGCGAAGATAGGTTATAGCAACTTATACCCACAAAACTATTTTTGTGTTAAAGTAAATCTATAGAGAACAATGTCCTTCTTTCAACATACAAATAAATGACAACTTTATAATTAAAATGAAAAACAACAAAATACCTCGGTATCATAAATGATCCAAATTTGAAATGGGCAATATATCCTACCGCTCTTTTATATAATAAAAAAGTGCTTTGTATAAGAACATTATATTATCTGTCTTGCTGTACCTTTATTTATGGAAAGCCTGAATTGATATATTTATTATTTGCAATAAATATCAAAAGAAGTATACATTTTTAAATAATTTGACATTTAAGAGCAATTCACATATCACAGTTGACATCTTGATACTTGACAGGCACAGCCAAGCATTATTTTGATTTTTGCCAAATAAAATGGCCGGTTAATTATTCTATGGGGTTGCGACAGAAAAATTTGATGAAGGTGTTTTTGAGGCTAGGGACAAAATAGTAGTTCGCTTAATAGCACCACCATAAAAAGTCATTTTTAAGAAACTGCTTATATATTTTTCATAAATTGGCAGGCTTGGCGACTAATTTCGAATGAAAATAGCCTCCAAAATGGCTATATGGTTGCAAATATGAAGGTCGTTACCCGCCTTAGAAATTTCACCTTTACTATCAACAGCTGTTGTTTGACAGGTCGTTAGAAAATGTTTGCAATTTATGGAATGTGAATAATGTTAAGAATTTTGACATTAAAAATAATTGAAATTCCTAAAATTGTTCACATAAGAAATGCATTGGCGGATTTTAAGAAAACTGTTATTAAAGTAGTTAGGATGAACCGAAAATTCTAAAAATCAATAGGGTTCTAAGAAAATCAAAACCGCAAGTTAATCAGAAATTTCGTTCAAGAGTTATCGTGCCGGCATACATACATACAGACGACCAGACGAAATTTTTTTTTTGATATTCGGATTCAGAATGAACAGAAACATGAAAAAAAAGTTTTAAAAAATGGGGGTTAGAAAATGTTTTCGTCTGCACGAATGCAATACTGAGGCCCCATAGGAAGGGCCTCAGTAATTCAATAATTTAACATCTTAAATACCCACACAAACATACAATTATTTACATTCTTTTGATGAAACACCAAATTTCCAAAATAAGTTTGGTGAAGGAAGTCGATTAACACAATCTGCAACCTAATTAATATTTACAATCTCCGATAATTTTACAAACCAAATCAAATATTCAATACACATTTTTAATACCCACGCAAAATATACCATTATACACACACAGTCCACAAAAAATCAACTCCACTGACGTCTACACAACAAAACCCCATGGCTTCACACACCCCACACAACACTTATTCAAATTTACACCCCAACTACATACACCTACCATCAACCAAGCGTCATAGAGCTCACTTATTTACACCAGTACACTATTTTATACACATTTTAAATTAGAAACCGCTTTGCTTCTCTACTCTCCACTACCCCCTTAGAAAATTTATATAGACTAACAAATTTACTTTCATCATGAAAAAATTGAAATCTCGATTTTTAGTAGAATTGTAACCCAATTATTTTCCACTATAAAAAAGCTCTTTGATTTAAACTCATTTTAACATCTCACTCCCACCCTTACATAAAAATAGTTCTTACTTTTTAAACAATATATTTTCTTAAGGTCAAATCACCTAAAACTGTAATCTATTTAAATAGATAGATACAAAACAAGACCTATTAAACATTAGAATTCGCAATTTGCAGTTGTCCGTGCAAGATTTAACATGTTTTCGGGGTTGGTTATAAATACGCTATTTTTTAGATTAGGGTAGTATTATGTGCCTACTTGTCGTACAGCGAACATCTGCGTAACTTTTTTTTTGATTAACTCTTTGAGGCACACCTTTCTGATGATATTCTGGACCCTTGTTGCACACAAAATAAACAGGCAGATAAAAACTACTTTTTTATGCTTATGTTGCAGTTAAAATAAAACCTAATATATTTAAAATAAAAAGTCTAACACTTTGTCAGTTAGAGGGTGTTATAACAATATGTACCAGTATGCAATATCGGTCAACTTTTTTTTATAAAACTTAATATAATAGAAACTAAAATAATTCAGAATTTTTATTTCAAAAAAACAAAGTGAATAATAAGAAAAAATTAAAAATATATTGCTTTACAATATGGAATTATTGAAAACACTCCTTTGTTTTTCTGAGACAAAGAAGCCTTGCAAATGGTACAAGACAATTCAGTACGGTTTCGGTGATCTTTGGTGCTATATCTAACACATCTTCTTGTTGAACGTGTTAATTGGTGTTCTGCAGAAGTAAATCTTACTTCCTCGAGTAGCTTTCTCTTTCACAATTTTTTAATATTTCTATCCAATTTTTACGAAGACTTCATCTGGTCTAATCTATCTACAAAGTTCATGTTGAGGTTATAATCAACCAATACTGTAGGACATAGAACAGGTATTTTGGATCCATCGTTTTGCCTTCTTTGGATAGACGTTATTATTGTTGAATTATGAAAATTAAAGAGAATATGGACCTCTTATCTTTCCATTTCATTAAACTATTTCCATCATTGCTAATAAGATATTCTTATTGACCTTGTTTCAGTTGCTTATGTTCACATAATCTAGGCAATTGCATTCTGTTTGAAATTATTGTCCCACATGTATAAATACCACGCTATTTCAGCTTTCTTTGGCGTAAGAATTTAAAAATAAAATAACAAAGAACGGTTCATGATTATTTTGCTACAGATCTTCTGTTAGCATTAGAACTACTTTCTCACCCAAAGAGTGTTCCACATAATCATCACTTTAACCTGTGTAAATATTAAAATTAAATACACTTTTATTTCTTTTATGGTTGTTAGAGTTTATCTATTATTATGTTTTTGGAAGTCTTGTTCCGTATACAGATTTCTTAGGAATTCAGAATCCTGCAAAATTTCATCTGAAATGAACAATTTGAAAAAATAGTAAGGGGTTAATAACTTGTATTCTTTCTGCAGTAATTCTTGACATAAACCGTGATCGTCAGTAAAATCTTGTACGAGTAATATTTCTTTTAAATTTTTCGTTGACCATACAATTTTATTTTTCTCGCTAGATAAAACCGTCGTCAAAGGAACATCGTCATCATCATCATCATCATCATCATCAGTATCAGCATCACTGTTTAGGAACAAGTCGTCATTCTGCGAATCAAATATCTCTTCTTTGCTATCAGTTTCCTCATCAATTACATGTTTCTGATCGCTAGAAAGTTCTTTCATCGACTCTAATAATTCTGCTTCAGTTATTCCTACTAATCTGAAGTAGAACGGTTCTTTTCTTTTACCACCGGAAGACATTTTATTCCTAAAAAACACTGTTTGCACAATGGTACATAATATGGATCACTTAATAAATTCAAAAACATAAAGTTTTTATCTGTTTTATTAAACAAATAGACTTACCAACAAAGTAAAAAATATAATAAACAGCCATTAATATTTACTTTTGAAACAAAACAACACGACGTAAAAACAGCTTTGCAAACACGTGTCTCTGAAGCCTTCTAAATAGCTACTGCGATATAAATTCGGTAAATTGTTAGAAATACTATTTGCTCTAGACACGCCAACTAAGCGGTCCTGCATAGTGGTATAATTTATCCGTCATTGTGCCGAAGTGTGGAATTATTTTAGTATGTGGAACATTTTATGAACCCTCGTGCAAGTAAAGGCCAATTTTTAGTGGTACAATTTATGTACCGTTGTACCTAAAAGAGTTAAGAAGTGAAGCGTTATAATAAACAATAATAGACAAAAATGGGTGTTTTAAATTTTAGTTTAACTAGGAGTAAATTAGAATGTCTTATATTTGGGCACCCAATCGATTTGAACCCTCGTATGTTGATGAAAACTGAACAAATTCTACGATGTTATTTATTCATACGCTTTGAACTAAAATATCAAAAATCTAGTGGAAAAGAAGAAGTTTTTTAGAAGTTTGCAATGAACTTGTGCCTAAAATTGAAAATATTTGGAAAGAGGCATTAATTCCAACTGTTTCAAAAGACAGAATTATGCAATTAATCAGAAAGTGCTGTGAAAAATATAATAATTTATTAAGATAACCCAGAAGCAAGCGAAACAATAGCTATGACGAAAAGGCATATACATTTAAAAAATTACTTGGCATAGCTGCTTGTAAATGTGATTTTTCTGCATGCATGTATCAAAAGACCCGGGAATTACCTAATAAGGAACAACATTTTCTTTCTGATTAAAAATCGGTCAGAAAAATAAGCATAGAGAATGTAGATCGTGAAGAAACAAAGAATAACAAAGGCTATCCAGAGAAATCCATAGACTAAAAAAATATTAAATAGAATTTTGCAATTTATTAAAACCCAGCTGTTCCTCATAAACTATTGCATTATTGGCAGGGTCAGAATCTGACCCCTCAAATTATCAATTCTTTTTAAATGAGGACTTTGTCATTTCAATACTTACCTTCTACCTGAAAAATTTTATACATTCCGAAAATAGTATTTTGTGTATGTTAACAGGCACTCATGTATGAGTTCGGGAATTATCTCTAGTAAGTAAGACACTTTCTGGTATCAAAAATTAATTTCAGTGCTATATTCTACTTTCGAGTTAGTTTCCTGGAATGAGTGCGATGTGACACCACCTCCTGTTTTAAGGTATTTTACTGATAATAATATTAGGGACCTTATAAACGAAACCGAAATTCCAGACTTTAATTTTCCGAAGTTCCCTTGCCATACTCAATACGTGGAGAGATGCGTAAAATTAGTAATTGGTCCAGAATCAAGAGACGGCTTTATTTGCTCAAGAATAAAATCAAAAGACATTATATTAACATTTGAAAGTAAACGACTGTTTAAAATTCAGTTTACTATCTTCTTTCGTACCTGACATACCAAAAAACATAATATAAAATACATGCAACTAGAATTTTGCACTTATATCTGTCAAAGAACACAACTGTCCACATGATAAAGGCCAAATCGGCGATATGTTTAAGAACCCAAGTGCCCAGACATATATGCTGGAGGACCGTAATTATGCTTAGCTTTTCTACATAGGTTAACAAGACGTCCTGATAGAAAACAACAGTAATGCCTAGAAGGGTATCCAAGGTAGTATTTTTCAAGCAAAAAGAAACTATCGTATACCTAGCAATTACTAGTAGGACTAAGAGGTGCTTAAAAAAACTAATACTAACCAAACACACACAAATCATACTTATAAAAAACAACACAGGACTATTAATACAGAAACTAATATAAAACCTCTAATTAACACATACACTGTACGAAAAGTACCTTAAAACGTCACAAGCAACCTTCATTATGTGGAAACCTTGGCAATGAAAAAAGTAAAACTTACTTCGTTAGGTTAGGCTATTATTATTTATTGATAATCATTATGACTTTTATATTTTTTACTGTTTACATATTTGTCATGCTTTTGCTAACAATATACTTTTACATCTCAAATTATACAATTGATTTATTATGGGATAAACCAACTGTAGCACAGAATAAACTTCCAAACCATAGTTTCAAACAAAATAACACTTCCACTAATTTAATAAAAATAATTAACGAAAAAAAAATTTAAAAATTAAATACAGAACGTCGACTGAAATTCTTTATTCGACTGTAATGAAGTAGAATCTGAAATAAACAAATTTATTGATACACTGAAAAATTGTGTTGAAATATCTACAACATATAAAAAAATTAAAACCAAAGATAAAATGCGCAAACCTTGGATATAGAATACTCTAATCAATTTCATTTATAAAAAAAATAAATTGTTTTATCAACTCAAAAAAAAAACATCTGATGGAATTCTGAAAGAAAATTACCAACAACACAAAAAAAATTAATAAATTAATAAAAAAACCAAAAGTGAGTATAACCGTTATCAAATCGGAAACGACAGAAATTCAAAAACATTGTGGAACACTGTAAATTATTTCATAACAGAACCTGAACGTACACCAATAAATATAATAAGCAATAATAAACATGAATTAATTGCTAATCCTATTAACATAGCAGAATTGTTTAATAAATATTTTATAACAGTAGGTAAGAAGTTGGCAGACACACTAAATAGAAATACAAACTACATTGAGGCGAAGAAAACGTGCACACATTCAATATTTATATATCCCACTGATAAAAATAAAGTTAAACATCATATTTCAATTAAAAAATAATAAATCTTCGGGCTGGGATGGTATAAAAGCGGAAGTCTTGAATTAGTGATCATATTACAGAAACAATAACATATTTATTTAATTTATCACTAAATAAAGGCCATTTTCTATCAGCCTTTAAACTTGCCACAGTAACTTCAATTTTTAAACAAGGAGAAAGAACAGTTACTGCTAATTACAGACCGATTTTAATAATTTCCTGCCTGGAAGAGGTTAAACAATTTCATGGAAAAAAACCAGTTGTTGTCTGACTCGCAATACGGTTTTAGACAAAATAGGTCTACGCAAGATTCTATAAAGCAGCGTTACTCAAACTGTGGTCCGCGGAGCCCTAAGGCTCCGCAAAGCCTTTGTTGGAGGCTCCACGAAAAAAATAATAGTCATAACAGAAAAAAGCAGTACTATCTCTACTGTTAATGTGGATTAATACCCTCAGTGATGTACAGTTAAACGAAAAAGATTGTGAGAAAATATTATTTATTGAAAGACTTCACATTATATAAAATCCAAGTACGCTTATTATACTGGGCCATTGAAATTACTGTAATGTCATATACTTTAACAGCTAAAACGAGACTTGGCTTGAGGACCTTTCTTTTTTCTTTTCTTTTTTTATTTATTTTTTCTGTTTTTTTTTTTTCTTTTTTTTTTCCTTTTTTTTCTTTTTTTTTTTTTTCTTTTTTTTTTCCTTTTTTTTTTTCTTTTTTTTTTTTCTTTTTTTTTTCTTTTTAGAAGTGAATAAGTGGGAGGAGTATAGTATAATTTTGGTTGGAGGGCTTTTTTTTAGAAGTCAGTAAGAGGAAGGAGTATATGATTTTGGTTGGAAGACCTTTTTTTTAGAAGTCAGTAAGAGGAAGAAGGATATGATTTTGAGAGTTGTGGGGGCTCCGCCAAGAAAAGTGAGGGACCTGGCTAGAGGCTAGAGCAAAGAGGATTTTTTCTCGGAGGACCTCTGTCAAATATTTCGTTTTTCAAAAAGATTCCGTAACCAAAAAAGTTTGAGAACCACTGCTATATAGGTACTTACTAAAAAAAAAATATATTATAGTCCATGCCATCAATTGGCTTCTTTATAGATTTGGCACAGGCATTTGACACTATAGATCATTCTATTTTACTAAATATTCTAGAAGACATGAGTATAAGAGGTACTGCACATAAACCTTTTAAAAGTTATTTAACTGATCGAAGTCAAAAGGTAAAAATAGGTAATAGTTTAAGTAGCGTCAAAATAATTACTTGTGGGGTGCCCCAAGAGACGGTGTTGGAACCTATACTTTTTTAATATTTATCTAAATAACCTTTTCTTCTCGACACGAACTGTGATATTATGAGATTTACGAAAGATACAGTATTGTTTTGCAAAGGTAACAACTGATTTGACCTTAAGTTAAAAATAGAAGACGATTTGAAAAAAATTAAAATGTGGTTTGATTTCAGATGCCCTACCTAGTTACACTTGAGTCTACGTCCCAAACGCAACTTGGGTTCCCACGGTGTTGCCAAATGCCACTACGTCAATTTGTAAATTAAATTTGTTTGGTTATGTTTTGTTTAAATTTTTTTTGAAGTAATGAAGTAAAATATCATTTTAAATACGGCTTACCACTCTGAGTTTAATTTACATTGTCAATAGAATCCAAGTTAATCAATTTTTAAGCTTAGTCACCTTAATCTAATCAATTAATATCAGTAGAACTCATCTAAAACCAGTGAAATTTAAACCGTTACATAGTCTTCATAGTATAAACCTACTAAAATTTACCTATTTAACTCGTTTTCTTTATTTTCTACACTAAACAATTTGAACTAAACTTCAGGATATCGGCTAGCTTTTACTCTCAACGGAGCAATTACGATGGCGGATTAAAGGATTATCCTCCAAAGTTGGAACTTTATTAGGATCAAACATAAGCATGGAATATCAATTGGATGATAATTAAAACCTTCAGTGAATACAAATGTCCAATATCCTTCTTGTCAGAGTACATTGGAATTCTAGATGTTGACCTAAATGATACGGGAAAAGCCATACCTAATACCTGCCCAACTTAAACGGATTACAATCGCTTTCTATAATAATTCAGAGTTAAAATAAATTCATAATTGTGTCATAAAGTTTACAGTACTCTATACATTGTTTAAATTGACTTACTGATATACTGTTGTTAATCAATTATATTCATATGATTTTTTAATCTTAAAATTGAGTATGAAAGATCACCTTAAAGTTTAGCCACATACTTAACGATCACCCTCTATAAAAAGATCCGACACATTCTACAAAAGCAAATAATAAGTAAAACACTCTTTACGTGTCGCCACAAACATTTACAGCTCAAGAAATCTCGACTCGTTTATGCAACTAAATCCTTTAAGTATCACGGGATTGCTTATAACTTATGTGTTTACATGGTTGTAAATGTGTTTGCAATAATACTCGCTCAGTGGTAATATATGACCTGCGTTAAACCTTCTTCCACAAATGAATAACTCAGCAGTGGGGATTTGCAAATATGTGGCTGTCTAGCGTGCTCCTATCGGAAATACCATAAATTTCAAAGAGAATTACTACAGACCTCGCATATCCCCAGATTCGCCAGTTTCCCGCAATATGGACATAGCAACCCTCGTGTGGATCCAATAGACCTTCGTGCATTTTTGATATGTTTTAGCACTCAAAGGGCATAAAACATATTCAAGGAGCGTTCCTTGTTTCCAATATTTGCTCTACTGGAATTTATGTAATAACAAAATTTTTTGTTTTCCAAACTATTCGTTTTTGTTGGGTAGAAATTTTAATTGTTTTTTGATTATTATGTATTGATTTTTTCGTGTAATTTTAATTGATTTACTTAATTAAATAAATAGGTAATCTTCGTTTACTGTTTAGGATTTCATTTAATAATTCATTACAAATTCAGCGCAATTTGTGTGAAAGTAACAATAAAAAACTATATAATACTTTATCAGACAAAAACCTTATTCATTCACTTAGTTTAATTATAAACTAGGAATATAAAATAAAAAAGTAAAATTAAGAGGGAATAAACCCCAGCTAAGTTCGTCTTCATCCGTCTTATAATGATTATAGTAAAGGTTAATTACTTATTAACATAAATTACGAAAATTTAAACCTGTGACTTTATTTTAATATCACTTCATTGTAAAGTTTATTATTATTTTTTTATTGTAGATTTCCTTTTCTTGATATGACAAAAAGAAATAAATGGTTTTAAAATTTAGGAATTCCACAAATTTCCACCTAACAACTTTTTATGCTAATGAAGATTTTTATTACAGACCTCAGGGAAGAAAATATTAAAGAAAAAAGCAATATCAGTAAATTTCGACGAGATAGGTATAATAATCAATCCTCTCACTCACCATATTCATCTGCTACTAAAATACTAAAACAGCAAAAGAAGCAGAGAAACTCAAGTTTTTTTTAAAAAGAATGTTTAAGGAAAAAGACAAAGCCACATTTTTGTTGACAATTTTTTTTTAAACTGTAATTTAATCGACTTATTTTTTTATATTGTTTAAATTTTCATATTATGTACTAATTAATTTTAGGTTTAAACAAAATGAACTTTAAAAATATGCTGATAATATGGAGTAACCCAAAAAAGCAAAAAGGTTTTAAAATTCTCAAGAGACCTATTCAGAGCCAAAAACATAAAATTGTTACTTAGTCTTCGTGCCCGAAATATAAAGATATAGTAGGTATAAATATTTTCTTATTATGAGTGATTTGATTCTATAAATAGAACGTAATTTGCTTTTCAATCACCAATGAACAAACTAATTTTTCATTATTCATGTAATTTTTATTTACTGAAAAACGTCCCAAAAACATTGAATGTTTATTATTGAGGTTTATATTGCTATGCTAAAACAACTTAAAGAATGTGGATTTTGACTATTTTGAGTTATCCATTATGGTGGAGCGAAAAAATTCAAATTTTATTTTCTTTTAATTTAATACAGCATTAGTGTGTAAAAGCTGTGTTTTATAATGTAGAAAACAAATAATAATTTTTTTTGAAATAAAATAATATTTAGAGGGTCCGCAGGGCAATAAGATTTTTAAATATTTGCGTTTTTGTTACATAATATTAAATTGTAAAAATAATAATATTTATTTTAAATTAAATGTACATTAGCTTGCAAGAGTGTTGTATTAGTATACAGATGAAAAGCATTTTTGGTTTTTTGCTTTTAAAGAGGTTTAGATGTCCCGTAGACCAAGTAAAAATTGTAATTTTTTTGGTTATAAAATTAATACAAACATATTTTATTAAAATACATTTTTAATACTTCTTAATTTGAGTAATATAAGTATGTGGAAAAATTACCTAATATAATATAAATAACCCAGAGCTCACCACGCGGAGGTTACCGCAAAACGAGCTCCGCCCTGCACCACCCAACCTCCCAACAAATATAGAGCAGTGTTTATAAAATAAATATTTTAAAGTAGTCGAGATGGAAATAGTTTGTTCTTTTCTAAAAGGAAAAAGAAGTTAAATAACAAAAAAAAATAAGAAATATAAAAAAATACAAAAACTTAAGGGTCAGTTCTTCCTTCGTCGAAACAGAGTGTTTGCCAGAATCTGAGCTTTAAACCCTGTTTAAGTTGACAATCATTTTCATCTTAGTTTGGTTATCAACTTCATCAATAAAAAGTGATAGACTGACTGTCTCTTTATATAAATAACACCAGGGATGGCTAAAATTGCTTATAGAAGCTTTACAAATTGATGCGTCAACTTTTTCGTATTCCTTTAACACCTTCAAAAAGCACATTTTTTGGTTAGGTGCTTTAGTCGCCACTGTGCATTCAAACCAAGGTTTAACATACAATATGACGATATATAAGCAAATATCTTGAGGGTTTTTTTGTCCTTCGCAATCTTTCTGAATTGTGACTAAAGCAAACAAATCTATAAAGAAAAAATCGCTCTCGACGTCCCATCGTACCTGATGCATAGCTAAGTTTTAAATTCTACTCTGTATCTCTTCCCAAAAACACTGCGCATAGTTTAACCAATTCGCGGTAATCATCCTTTAAAAAACCTTTGTCCTGTTCTACTTTATAAAACATTAAAAAATATGTAATGGTTGTCTCGGCAACATATTGTTTTATGAAATCAAAAGAAAATTCAATGCCACTGGAAACGATGTTTTTTAAATAGTCTTTGAATTTTTTGAAGATCGGAATATCTGGGTTGCTATACTCTGTTTTTAAACTAAGAGGAGCGATTTGAATTTAAGTTGGCAATTCTGTAGCCTTCTGATTGGTCAGATTACAGTCAGTTTCACACATTACTTTTTAGCATGAACATCAGCTAATAATTGATATTGTTGACAGTTCTGACATTTTATAATTTGATATCTCATATATTACTTAGTTTTTTACTTTATTTCGTAAATAATAGTTCTTCAGTAAGCAATTGTATTGAAAATCTACAATTATGGATCCTTCTACACTGAGTACTATTAAAGGTAGCAATTCCTGAAAAGCCTTACAAGAAAGGGAACACTCCTTATTATTTTTCGTCATACTGTTCTATTATCTTAGCATAATATGAGCGAAATTGATATCGAAAAGGTGCATTTAACGGCCGCCGGCCGTTAAATAAAATAACGGCCGCGCACCACCTACAACAATCACAACAATCTAAAGTTGCCTAGCAACCACATCAATATACTATACAAACATTGTAAGTTTGACAGTACTGTTTCTTGTTGAGTGATTATAGAGCGGAAAAGATCAAAGATGGAAGAAATTTTCGAAAACGATATTCCCTCCGATGTACTGGAAGAAGCAGCTGCGGCAACCAAAAATTTATTTCCGAGTACAACCCAACAAAGATATCAGCAGGAATACGACAACTTCGTGAAGTGGCGTCAGAATAAAAACATACATAGTGTAAGTGAAGAAGTACTGCTAGCTTATGCAAAAGGAATGTCTGAAACGTATTCTCCTACATCACTGTGGACAAAAATATCAATGCTGAAACTTGCGTTAAGAATACATGAAAACATTGACATATCAAGGTAAATTACTATACTCTCCGTCAACATTGAACTAACTATATACTCATCGAAATTATGTTTGTTTGTAGATTCGGTAAACTATTCTTGTTCCTGAGGCGCAAAAATGAAGGTTATACCCCAAAGAAAGCCAAGGTTCTATCGGAAAATGATATACTTAAATTTTTGCTGGACTCGGATGATCATACCTGGCTACTGGAAAAGGTTGTGTTAGTGCTCGGTATTCTAGGAGCTTGCAGGAGAAGTGAACTTACGTCTCTCACCATTAACAGTTTCGAAGATACAGAGAAAAACATCCTCGTATCACTAAAAAATACTAAGAATAAAAAAGACAGAAATTTTCTTATCCCGAAAACAGGACTTCCATTTGATGCATATGGTTTATACAAGAAATACAGTAATCTGCGTCCTCCTAGTTTCAAAAATCAGAGATTTTTCGTTGGTTATAGGAATGGCAAATGTGTGCAGCAAGTCGTCGGCATACATACCATCGGAAGCGTTCCTAAGAAAATTGCCACCTTTTTAAAACTTGAAAATCCCGAACTTTATACAGGACATTCATTTCGTAGAACATCAGCAACTATGCTCGTAGAAAATGGTGGTGACTTACTGTCATTAAAAGAACTGGGAGGATGGGAATCATCAACGGTGGCGGAAACTTACATAGAAAAATCGGTTTCTAAAAGAATGAAAATGACAAAACAACTTTTTCCAAATAATCCGGAGAATATTGCATCTTCAAGTACTGCAAATAGTTCTTCAGAAACATCTTCCTCTGTAAAATCTAAATATCCTTGGGACGGGTTGCAGATTTCAAATAACACCAATTGCGAATTCAATTTCCACATCCATTACAATAAGGAATAAATTGTTTTATTCCGTACCTTTAAGAGTTACGTTTAATAAAATTTGTTCTTAAATTAGGTGTTTTGTTTTTGTAGCAGTATGACGAAAAATCTTGAACGAAACACGGCCTCGGCTATCGCCTCGGATCACAAACTTCAGCCCGGCCCTTATTTGCTATTTATCGGCCTTATAACGTTAATAACTATTACATGCTGATTCTGAAGGTTTTGTAGAAAATGCATTATTGGTTTTTGAAGGTAAAAAGCTGGGAGATTAAAATGATTAAAATGTAACTAAATATGCAAGCAAATTTTATTTATTAGAATAGAATAAAACTATTTACAAAATTGTTATAACATTTAAAAACACCATCTACTACTTTAGGGACAATCTTAATTTGGCACAATAAGTTAACATTACTTTCACAAAAAATATTTAAAAAAATACTTAAAATTAATACATAGGTATGTATAGTTCACTTTAAAAAATATATGTTGACATGTAGTGTTATGAAAATGTTGGTTCCAGTTTTCACAACAAATTCTTACTCATAGGCCTGTAAACTTTTGAATGCCTTTATTTGCCCTCTAGCGCATTAACCATGGGTTAACACTAAATAAGCCATAATATTCACATTACTCATAGAAGAGATACCAGTTACTGTGTGATCCACTTGTCATTCACTGATTAACTTTTACTTTTTATACCTATAACAAATATATCCTTAAAAATGTAAACATATCTTTATATTTTATACTAACCTGGCTCCATCTGGATATTCCATTAATAATTTTCTTAAATATTTAATATCCATTTTAAAAAGATCGTAGTTATTCTCAGAAAGTCGATTTCAAAAGCAAGAAAAAAGTATTTCTGACATCAATCAACAACCATATTGACTTTAATTTGACAGTGACATTAAATTTCGTTTTAGACACACATTTCAGATCACAATAATGTGAAATTTGCGACCGTTGTCTGGGACCAATTAAAAATTACTTGTATGACATTTATTCGTTTCTTAACCGCTCATTGGCCGTTCACCGACTAAGGCCGATAAAGATAATTATTTCATAAATTTTGAACACGACTCTATTTCGAAACTCGCTCTTAGTAACAAATCTATTTACTTTTCCCTGTGTAAATGCGTCTTTTCAATTCGCTCCTCCTAGTTTAAAAACAGAGTATAGTAACTTTCTTTATGTTGGTTCAAAGAAAGTTTTTAGGACGAATTCACGAACATTAAAAACAACAATTCTCTTTCTAAAGTCTGCTCCAAAACAGCACAAAATCCATTGAAACGGCAAATATTCGAAGCTGTTGTGTCGCATATGTATTTTATTATGAAGATTCCAGTCAAAGAGAGCAGTTAAAATAAATTTAGTTTGATTTTTTCCAGAAGAACTCTGTAGTTTTGGCACTGCAAGAAGCTCTTCTCTATCGTCAAATGAAGCAATAATTGGCAAGCGTTCTTCTTTTGAACTTCGTGCATCCAATTCGTGTAATAGTTTTCCAACCCAATAATTTGTGACTACGTTAGGTACATTATTCTAAAAGTCAATTTTCATTGCTTCTGCCCTGGATTTTCTCGTCTGAGTACGAATTTGCTAAATCCGGGTTTTGTTAAGAGGGAAATCATCGCTGCTCAGACCAAGCGCTTCTACGACCGTACAAAGAATGTAAATGGCGTATCCCATGCTTAACTAGCATTAATTTGAAATTGCGATAAGTTCAGTTGTTCACCTAAACTTGTAGCAATTTAAAATCGATGCCATTTAAGCATAATTATACTCCGTTAACATTCTTTTGTGGTCGTAGAAGTACTTGTTCTGAGCAGCGATGATTTCCCTATTAGCAAATCCTTGATTCAGGGAATTCGTACTCAGACGAGAAAATCCAGAACAGAAGCAATGAAAACTCACTTTTAGAATAATATACCTGACGTAGTCACAAATCATTGGGATGAAAAACTATTACCCGGATTGGATACATGAAGTTCTAACGAAGAACGTTTACCAATTATTACCTTATTTATGGATAGAAAAGAATTTCTTGCAGTGCCAAAACTAGAGAGATGTTTTAAAAAACATCAAGCTTAAGCTATTTTAACTGCTCTTTTTGACAGGAACCCTTATAATAAAGTACAAATGCGACACAACAGCTTCGAATATTGTCCGTTTCGATGGAGCTTGTGCTGTTTTGGAACAGACTTAAGAAAGATAATTGTTGCTTTTCGCTTGTCGTCATCACATTTATGAATTGGTTCTAGAAACTCTCTTTGAATCAACGTAAAGCCAATTACTAGCAGCCCAGATACTCTTATATTCAAAAAATCCAGAGACAATTGAAAAAATATCGATTCCAGTGACATCGAGTTATCTTTTGATTTCATAAAACAATAGGTTGCCGAGACAAACTGTAATATGATCTTGTTATTTTATTTATTTTTATAGTGTTTTAAGCTCTATGATTTTGGGGAGTGGGTCAGGTTATTAAACAACTCGTATTACTTTGAAATAGAATGTTGAGCGTCACTATATTTAAAACTTACTAAACTTCACAATAGATTAGTGATGAAAATATAGAAAATCACTAACTATTAAGATATTATAATTAAATATAGTTTTAGATAAGGTAGCGACAAATTCTAATTCAAAGAGACTTACTTATTCAAATTTAAATTATTTATTATTGACTTATCTGTAGTATAACAGGTAGCAGGTACAGGGGATTCGTATGATACGCTTGGATATCACCAACTGTTAAATCTTCATAGGTAAAGGTAAATCTCGTAAACTTCTTTGAAAGGCTCAAACTAAACCTCTTGAAATACTTGAAACAACTTCTGTAGCTGGAACTAAACTTCTAAGTTTCAATATTTCTACACATGCAGCTGGAACGTTCTTCCAAACAATCTTTTTCGATAAAACTTCTACAAAACTTTTACAGAACCATCGATATAACTTCTATAGAACTTCTACTGAACCATCTAGATACAGCCAGGCTACAAGGAAAAAGGTAAAACTATCAAGAAAGGAATCAGGAAGTATATATATATTATGTTGATAATGGGGTGTTAATACACTGCGACCTAAAAGATCTATTGTGCCCCCTTCTGTCGCCACTGCACTAAGGAAATGTCTCAATGCCTATAGCGACCCTTCCAATCCTATTTTCTCAAGGAAGTGTAGGATTTGAAGTGGCTTCAAGTTAGGTAAGTCTCCCTCTTCTATTTGATATCCTCCTAGATATAGTGCCCTTGGATTCTGGAGTGCTACACATTCAGTTAGGATGTGAATGGAGGTTTCGTCCTCCTCCTCACAGAATCTGTACTCACTATCCTCTACTACTTTCAGTTTACTTAGGTGTCCTTTTAGTCGGCAGTGCCCGGTAAGGATCCCTGTTACAATACGTAGCCTGTTCTTGCTCAGGCAGATGCAGGCTTCCGATCTTTTTTGGTTATATTTACCCAGAAGTATCTTGGCCTGTCTCAGCCCCAAGAGATTGTTCCAATTATCGGTTCTTCTACTACCCAATTCTTTTTTAATCTCTTCTAATATTATGTTACTGCTGATACCGCAGAACGGCTCAGGTCCTACAAAGGGTGTTTGAGCCCCTTTCCTTGCAAGACTATCTGCAATCTCGTTACCCTGTACCCCGTTATGTCCCGGGACCCAAGTGAGAGTAACTCTATTTTTCTCGCCTAGCTCATTCAATTGTTCTAGGCATCTCCATACCATTTTTGAGCTGATTACGTAAGAACTCAGCGCTTTGATGGCTGCTTGACTATCGGACATGATGATAATCTCTTGTCTATGATAGTTTCTCTCGATGTTAAACTGGATACACTTCTCGATGGCGTGAATTTCCGCCTGGAAGATGCTTGGGTATTTTATATAGGACACAGATAGAATACTTTTTACTATCAAATGCACAATTTAATACTATTATTTGAATAGCTTCAAAGAGACCAAATTTAATAGGAAAAGAAAATGTCTTATTTAACATATTTAAAAATAGTAAAGCATAGTATCTCTTTTCTAACAAAATAATAGATAAAATTATATAAAATGGATTATCATGTGTTACTCAATGTTGAGGTTGTGTTTTAGATTCGACATTTTAATTAGAATTTCTAGTACAAAATATATATTTTCAACAAACTATCGGTAGGAAACTTACCTTTTTAAAATCAGACGGTCATTAAAAATATTAAAGACAATTAGTACATCGGATGTCCAAGATATAAGATAATTTTCAAATTAACCTATTCTCTGACAGAGACGAATCGAAATGACAATCAAGTTTTGACACAAGGCATAAACGACAAATGACGTTAGGGTAGAGATGTTCGCGTCAAAATAACGAAAACGGTTTTAACCGTTACAATGTGTGGGTCTAAATAACGAGAATTGTTTCAACCGTTACAAAACATTACATATTTTTTAACGTTTTATAAAGTAGAATAAAACACAGGTTTTCTAAGAGATGATTACCGCGAACTGGTTAAACAAAACAAAGGTTTTCTAAGAGATGATTACCGCGAACTGGTTAAACTATGCGTAGTACTTTTGGAAAGAAATACAGAAAAGAATTTAAAATTCAGCTGTGCATCAGACACGATGGTTGTCGAGAGAGATTTATTCTTTAAAAATATGTGTGCTTTAGTCACAATTTAGAATAATTGCGAAGGACAAAAAGGCCCTTAAGATGTTTGCTTATTTATAGTCACATTGTATGTTAAACCTTAATTTGAATGCACAGTGGCGACTAAAGCACATAACCAAAATGTGTGCTTTTTGAAGGCGTTAAAAAGTACGAAAAAGTTAATAATTTCTTAAGCTTCTATAAGTAATTTTAGCCATCACTTTAATATTTGTATGAAGAGACAGTCAGTCTATCACTTTTTAATGATGAAGTTGATAACTAAACTCAGATGAAAATAATTGTCAACTTAAACAGGGTTGAAAGCTCAGATTCTGGCAAGCACTATGTTTCATCGAAGGAAGAACTGACCCTAAAGTTTTGTATTTTTTTACATTTCTCATTGTCTTTTTTGTTATTTAACTTCTTTTTCCTTTTAGATAAAACGTTGAATGATTTTGTATCGGAAAAGAACAAACAATTTCTATCAAGACTTCTTTAAAATATTGAATTTCTCATACCCGAAGCGAACAAATGAGTTTAAATAAGGGCATGACTACCGCCAAGTTAACATACATTTTTCCAAATTACCGCAGCTCCAGAATTTCTCTGCATAATATTTCTTATTTATGAGTGCAGTTTTAGATAAAACTTTAAATTATCAACTTTTCAATATCGCAGCATCTTCAAGACACCGTTACGAACCGAGAAGCTCTGAATACTACCATAGCCGTTATCATAGCTAAAATAGTTCAATAAATAGTCTCGGCGATGCTAGAGTAGTTCTCCAGAGTTGAAGAAGTGGCGCAGGACACTGCCGACGTTTTAATTCCGATGCAGTTTGCAGTTTATATTCCAACAATGCCAACAACCCTATGTAATCGAGAAACTTACCCGAATAACTCTGATAGAATTTCAGCACAGATTGCGTTGTTTCCACTACCAAATTCAATTTTATATTGTGTTTCCCTTTAAAATTTGTAATTTGGTGTTTTTTTTTTATTTGTAGCAAGACAATGTTCTCGATAACGTTTCTTATTGACTAAATATATTGTTTTTACTTTTGGTTTTTTTTTGTAACGACATTTTTAGAATTTCTATTAATTATTTTGATTCTGGGTGAACCAGGGGTTAAAAAGAAACCCAACAAATAATGATTTGCAAGGATATCGTTGGCCTTTTTCTGTAATTAAAGGGAGGAAAAAAGAAAAAAGTCTATTTTTGGCCTTTTGCAGCCAGTTTGGATTGCTGGTATTCACTATTGAGTATCCATTGTAATTTCTTACTTTTATACAGGGTGTTTCCGAACTTGGCGTCCAAATTTGTAGGGGTGGTAGTTCGCATAATTTGAGAGCGATTGGCAGATTTCATTTTTCTAAAAAAATTATAATAAACAGAATATATACATTATAAAAAAAATCAAAGATTGGGTCCTACCCTGAGCGCGTAGCGCAATAGTCGCTTGATCGGTTACTTTTTGGGATTTACAACTCAAAAACAGATGCGATTTGCAATTTTGCCGATTCTAAGCGTAGCGCGCGCAAATCGATGCCATCTCGTCGCTGTGCAGGACCGTACCTGTTTAAAATTTTTAATTAATTTTCAATTATTTTTATTTAAAATATTTTGGAAAAACGAAATCTACGAATTGGTCTCAAATTATGCGAACTACTATATTGTTAATTTAGAATATTTAAATTTTAACTAATTATCAAATAATTACATAAAACACTCTATTTTCACTATTCGCAATTTAAATAGTCCTTTTTTCTTAAACAACAATTTACCAAAAATCAAAAGAAAAAATAGTTTTACGTATTCTATGAACTTCTAACGTAACCTAATTTTACGTTAAATAACAACTGTACTTTTCTTGACTAACCAAAATCAAATTTATTCATTTATACAATTTACATTTTTCAACAAATTTTTAAGACGGGCCTGAACAAAATTTTTATGCGAAATCTTTAATATTAGTTTTTTATATTTTTATTTTAAAGAGTTTTAAATATTGTTTAAATTATATCTATATTTAATTTAAAAATGAAAAAATATTAAAAATAAAGAATTGCAAAAATACAAAATAGCAAAAGTAATAAAAATACAAATTACAAAAATGAAAACTTACCAAGAATTTCAAACATAGATAAGTAACTGATAAATAAAAAGAAGGCTAAATTATGTGACATGAAATTAATATAAAACATTAAATATTCTTTTAATTTTACTGTAGTTTTTCGGTAAAAACATTTTGTTAAACATTGTTTATTTGTAATATTTTTTTATGTATATAGGAATTACGTAATATATCTTAGGACCAAAATATGAGATAAAGTTTTGTGCGTGCCTTTTTTACTTTTTTACTTATCTGTATACAAATATAAGGAAAGTATAGGAATCATGATTTTTTTCGACCTCCAGTTTTTGACGGATTTTTCGACGTGTGTGTGTGTGTGGGTACGTGCGTGTGAGCATGCGTGCGTGCGTGCGTGCGTGCGTGCGTGTGTGCGTGTGTATGTATCTGTGGGTGCGCGTGCGTGTGTGCGTGTGCGTGTGCGTGTGCGTGTGCGTGTGCGTGTGCGTGTGCGTGTGCGTGTGCGTGTGCGTGTGCGTGTGCGTGTGCGTGTGCGTGTGCGTGTGCGTGTGCGTGTGCGTGTGCGTGTGCGTGTGCGTGTGCGTGTGCGTGTGCGTGTGCGTGTGCGTGTGCGTGTGCGTGTGCGTGTGCGTGTGCGTGTGCGTGTGCGTGTGCGTGTGCGTGTGCGTGTGCGTGTGCGTGTGCGTGTGCGTGTGCGTGTGCGTGTGCGTGTGCGTGTGCGTGTGCGTGTGCGTGTGCGTGTGCGTGTGCGTGTGCGTGTGCGTGTGCGTGTGCGTGTGCGTGTGCGTGTGCGTGTGCGTGTGCGTGTGCGTGTGCGTGTGCGTGTGCGTGTGCGTGTGCGTGTGCGTGTGCGTGTGCGTGTGCGTGTGCGTGTGCGTGTGCGTGTGCGTGTGCGTGTGCGTGTGCGTGTGCGTGTGCGTGTGCGTGTGCGTGTGCGTGTGCGTGTGCGTGTGCGTGTGCGTGTGCGTGTGCGTGTGCGTGTGCGTGTGCGTGTGCGTGTGCGTGTGCGTGTGCGTGTGCGAGTGCGAGTGCGAGTGCGAGTGCGAGTGCGAGTGCGAGTGCGAGTGCGAGTGCGAGTGCGAGTGCGAGTGCGAGTGCGAGTGCGAGTGCGAGTGTGTGTGTGTGTGTGTGTGTGTGTGTGTGTGTGTGTGTGTGTGTGTGTGTGTGTGTGTGTGTGTGTGTGTGTGTGTGTGTGTGTGTGTGTGTGTGTGTGTGTGTGTGTGTGTGTGTGTGTGTGTGTGTGTGTGTGTGTGTGTGTGTGTGTGTGTGTGTGTGTGTGTGTGTGTGTGTGTGTGTGTGTGTGTGTGTGTGTGTGTGTGTGTGTGTGTGTGTGTGTGTGTGTGTGTGTGTGTGTGTGTGTGTGTGTGTGTGTGTGTGTGTGTGTGTGTGTGTGTGTGTGTGTGTGTGTGTGTGTGTGTGTGTGTGTGTGTGTGTGTGTGTGTGTGTGTGTGTGTGTGTGTGTGTGTGTGTGTGTGTGTGTGTGTGTGTGTGTGTGTGTGTGTGTGTGTGTGTGTGTGTGTGTGTGTGTGTGTGTGTGTGTGTGTGTGTGTGTGTGTGTGTGTGTGTGTGTGTGTGTGTGTGTGTGTGTGTGTGTGTGTGTGTGTGTGTGTGTGTGTGTGTGTGTGTGTGTGTGTGTGTGTGTGTGTGTGTGTGTGTGTGTGTGTGTGTGTGTGTGTGTGTGTGTGTGTGTGTGTGTGTGTGTGTGTGTGTGTGTGTGTGTGTGTGTGTGTGTGTGTGTGTGTGTGTGTGTGTGTGTGTGTGTGTGTGTGTGTGTGTGTGTGTGTGTGTGTGTGTGTGTGTGTGTGTGTGTGTGTGTGTGTGTGTGTGTGTGTGTGTGTGTGTGTGTGTGTGTGTGTGTGTGTGTGTGTGTGTGTGTGTGTGTGTGTGTGTGTGTGTGTGTGTGTGTGTGTGTGTGTGTGTGTGTGTGTGTGTGTGTGTGTGTGTGTGTGTGTGTGTGTGTGTGTGTGTGTGTGTGTGTGTGTGTGTGTGTGTGTGTGTGTGTGTGTGTGTGTGTGTGTGTGTGTGTGTGTGTGTGTGTGTGTGTGTGTGTGTGTGTGTGTGTGTGTGTGTGTGTGTGTGTGTGTGTGTGTGTGTGTGTGTGTGTGTGTGTGTGTGTGTGTGTGTGTGTGTGTGTGTGTGTGTGTGTGTGTGTGTGTGTGTGTGTGTGTGTGTGTGTGTGTGTGTGTGTGTGTGTGTGTGTGTGTGTGTGTGTGTGTGTGTGTGTGTGTGTGTGTGTTGTAACGGTTTTATTTTGCCACATTAGAAATATATTAGGGATGAGATTTTATCAGTCTTATATATCTTAAATAATTGTAAAAAATCAAATATCAGACCTTTTGGATTTAGAAATATGTGTGAATTGAGGCGTTATTTATAAAGGAGTTCTGTTATCATACCAGGAGGTTTATGTTTATTTTCATCTTCTTCTTTTTGGATTTTTCAACTTTGTTCTAATTACCTTGTCACAATTCTTCTTTTCTGGCTCCCCTTCACAGAAGTTGGTAGACTACCTCAGCAACACCAAAAATCTGCTTACCAGTACCTACAATATTTTTAAAATTCAAAATCACTAGATTTTGGTGAGAAATTGAATGAGAAAAAAAAATTGATTCTCTTATCTTTGGACTTTTTGATGTGAATAGTCACATTGTCGCAATTTGCGGATATTTCCAAAAATCTTTGAATTTTTAAATATATTTTACTTCGGTTTGTCATACAAACGAAGAATCTCTTTATGAGGATGTTTGTTTAAAAATTTAAAAGATAAAAGATATTATTTCTCACCTTTTAAGGTCATCCACCAGCCAAGGTAGGTCAAACTAACAATTTCTGCTATTTTCTTTATTTAATATTCCTTATATTAGAGTGCTAACAATGTATTTTCTCTTTGTAGACCTTTTTTTTTTTCTCATTCAATTTCTCACCAAAATCTAGTGATTTTAAATTTTAAAAATATTGTAGGTACTGGTAAGCAGATTTTTGGTGTTGCTGAGGTAGTCTACCAACTTCTGTGAAGGGGAGCCAGAAAAGAAGAATTGTGACAAGGTAATTAGAACAAAGTTGAAAAATCCAAAAAGAAGAAGATGAAAATAAACATAAACCTCCTGGTATGATAACAGAACTCCTTTATAAATAACGCCTCAATTCACACATATTTCTAAATCCAAAAGGTCTGATATTTGATTTTTTACAATTATTTAAGATATATAAGACTGATAAAATCTCATCCCTAATATATTTCTAATGTGGCAAAATAAAACCGTTACAGTGTGTGTGTGTGTGTACCATAACTCATGAACCGATACAAAGAAAAACAATTTAAAACTTAAGCTTTATTTTGACCTGCGGTGAACTGATTTGATTTTGGGCAGAATCGGAACATTTAAGGGGGTACTTTATTGGTGATCATTTTTATATTTTATGGAATATATCCGTTATTTACGATTAAAGAAGAAAATTCTTTAAATAAAAGTTACTTACAATATTAATATCTATAATTTTTGTTTTATACAAAATTTTCCTAAAATGGTCCGTATTTAAGAAATTTGACAAAATGTAAAAAAATTAATTTTTTATAAAAATTGTTTAAATAAAAGTTGTTTGGAATATAATTTTCTATAATTTTTATTCCATACATAATTTATCTAAAATGGCACCGTATTCGAGTTATTTGAGAAAATGTGTAAATTTCGAATTTTGAAGAAAACTCAAAAACGGATAAAGGAAAAAACATTAAATTTTAAACTTAAGTTTTATTTCGGCCTGAGGTGAAATGATTAGATTTTGGACTAAGGCGGAACATCTGGGGGGGTACTTTATGAGAGGCCGTTTTTATATTTTATGTAATATATCTGTTATTTACATTTGGCGAAGAAAATTTTTAGAAAAAAAGTTACTTCTTATAATATTTTCTATAATTTTTATTTTATGCAAAATTTTCCTTAAATGGTCCGTATTCGAGAAATTTTACAAAATGTAAAAAATTAAGATTTTTAAGAAAATTGTTAAATTAAAAGGTGTTTGCCATAACGATCTCTATAATTTTTGTTTTTTTACATGATTTCTCTAAAATGGACCATAATGGAAAAATTTAAGGAAAATTATAAAATTTAAATTTTTCAGAATTTTCGAGTTATATGTATGTGGAAAATGTATATATTAAGTTAACCTCTTACAAAGGTGCTACAATAGGTTGTACAAAATGACCGAAAAAAGCCCGTAATAACTAGATAGGAAAGTCATATGTTGGACACATCAGATTTTTAAAAAGAGGAACAGGTATATATTTATATTCTTGTGGAAACAGTGTATAAAAAGTAAGGAAGTTTTTGAGAGTAAGAAATTGCCCATAAAACAATTTGAGAGGTATATAGTTGTTTTTATATTACAAATGTCTAATTCTTTATACAATAGATTTGTTGAATATCTAAAGTCCTTTTTGAACAATAATTTTAACGAGTCCAGTCTATTGAGAGATTTTTTTTAAGAATATCTCGAATTTGATAAATTTAATATATGTTTCCTAAATATCTTGTTTAAAAAAGTAACATGTTTGTTCCATCTTAGTGTTAATCCACCATTAACCATAAATATTTAATTTTCTTTTCTTTTTGTATGGTTGATCAGCATTAGTAATTGAAAATATAAATAAATTTTGTTTTGGGAGACATTGAGACTTAAAAGACTGTCGTCACATTTTTATCTCAACCAAACCATCCTCAGCTGTTAGAAGTAATTCTTTCCAGCTCTCCCCTTTAAAGAGAATGACAGTATTATCTGTATAAGAAATGATTTTTCCTGTAACATTAATATTATAGTTACAGTTAATGTTATTAAAACAAGAATTGGGCCAAGTATCGTTCCTTGAGACATGTCTCTAGAAACGGTCATTGGGTCACTAAGTAGGTTGCCAATTCTAAGAAACTGGGTTCTCTGTCCCTGAAAATATCCAACGTTAATCCTCTTATTCCTATTCTTTCTAATCATTCTAATAACAATATGTGATAAACAGTGTCAAATGCCTTGGCTGAGTCTAAGAATACCGCTAGACATTTTTTATTGTTCTCAATACCATTAGTAATACTTTGCACAAAGTCTAGAAACGCATCTTGACAGCTAAAACCATATTTTGTTTTATTTAATAAATTCAATTAACCTTTTTATCAAACGTTTTTAAATATTATTTATGACTGATATAGGCCTATAGTTAGTGGATAGTTATTTTTTCCTGATTTATAGACAGGTGTTATTAATGTGCCAAGGGGTTTAAGATGTAAGGGTGTATATTTTTAATTGTAGCTACCGATATTCCTACCAGGCCACTTGCCGATTTATTTCTTGTAATTGTTATATGCTTCATTAATTCGTTGTGTTTTATGGGGTACAAAAACAGAGAATTACGAATAGAATTAGTGGTTATAGTTTTAGTAGACGCAGTATTCTATTAGGACTGTCAATTTTTACTACGACTACTATGGCCATTCGCCTCGTGCTGTGTTGGCTTTGTTACTGTTTCCCAGCGCTACTTTAAGAAACAGCACTTTTAATTAGAACCCAACAATGAATGGTCAAGTGGGTAATCCTACCAAGGCATCAGGATTAATTTTAAATAATTAAATTAAATGGCCAATGGTGGGATTCGAACCTGGGACCCTTGGATCCACAGGCAGAGACTCTACCACTGAGCCACCCACCTATATTCTTATAATTTTTATTATTATTCATTTTAATTTGTTTAGTATTTTAACTAATATGTTCTTTAAGTGGTTTAATAAATTCATTATAGCTTCAGTATCACTACTGTTAAAAAAGGTTAGTCCATTTTTCTGACTCCAGATCTCTATATAATATTTCATAATTGATTTTGTTGAAATGCCTAATATTATTTTCATTTAATTTATCATTATTTTTATTGCTAATCGAAATGAATGTGTTATAATGGTCCATTACATTTATTTCTAATAATTATGGCTTAATGCTAGTTTTACTTTTTATTTTATAATAATATATCAAACAATTCAAATTTAATTGAAACCACACAATATTAAATTAAAAAAATTAACAATAAAAGTTATTTGAATTTTACGTTAAATTATTTTTTATTTATTTTTATTAGTTTCTAATATAGATTTTTGTTTACAGGTACATAAATTATTCATCTGATGTTCCTATGGTGCATAGACACGTTTCTTGGTAATGTATTATAATATTTTACCTAATTTTTTTGTACATCTTTTTATTTCATCTAAAAAGCATTTTATAAACAGGGTGTTCTACTGCAAATGAACTACATACGGATCTCAAAATTAAAAAAATATATTTTTTATTAATATCTTTCTTGCGGAAAAAGATTAATTTGGCTTTGAATTAGATTAGATTTTATATTGTAAATCGGATTTGTATATTTTATCCTTTTATAGGGACGTGCTGTATTATTAAATTTTTACAAATTGTAATTTATAGTTGTATAAGGCAGCGATTATAACTATACTAGCTGGTGTAATTAAAATCCAAGAGATCCGTCAGAGTTAACAAAATGGACTAAAAATATAGCAGACCAGATCTTTTATTAACGAGTTAGTTTAATTTTGAACTAGAAAACTCCATTAAGGAAAGTAGAGTGAGACGAGATGTAGAATTATGTAGTAAGTCACTGTCTGGCAAAATATGTATAAATGTTACAGCATTAAATCAAAACAAGAAAAATTCTGTAATGCAGTTAAGATGCTTAATTATTTATTAAAAGAATTCCGTAGAGATAATGAAAAAATCTTATTACATTTATTTTTTAAATATTTATAAAATGTATCCCCACATTTGAAAAATGTTTATCTTAAATTTCTCAAAAAAAAAACTATTTGTGATAAAATATTCTGAACCACTTGGAAATACATAAACAAACATGACATTTTTAAAATAAAAAAAACTTCTAGTGTTTACTCTAGCATTGGTTTTGAATTATTTATAGCCTGATCAAATGGTATTTTTTCGGTAACTTGAAAGCGGTATTATATATTTTTTGGGGCGCTGAACACGAATATGAAATTTTCTGTCTCGTAGCAGTGCCACTTCAGGTCGAAAAACGCAAAAATCCTCGAAATTTTTGAAGTTTTTCTGGTTTTCTGCTTAAATCATGGGAACGATGCATCGTACGGAAAATGTCGTTCCATTCAAAAATAAAGAGTCGAAATTAGATCAATTTAAAAGGTCGCTATCGTCAGTCGAGAAAAGCTAATTTTTAGCAACTTTTGTGAAAACTGCAAGAGACTCACTTTTAGAGATCGTAGAACAAAAGTTGTAAAACATCAAATTTTGCGTTCAGTGAGCATCGAAATTTTAAATTTGGATCAGTATATATGCATGTACTGATCATTTCTCAATTTTCCTTCTAAAAGCTTATTTGATCAATATTCAGGCGTTCAATAACAACAACTCTGCGCTGTCAATATGAACCCCCCACCTCTAAATTAAAGTACGCTCCCCCTCTCTCTCAAACTCTCTTCACAACCTTAAATTTCTTCCGCCTTCTTTTGTTGCAAGTCTGACTTGAGGATTTATAAGTATTATGTTGATGTAATAAGAAGTAATAAATACCCATTTACAATAAAAATTACTTATTTAATATATTTAGAATTACAAGATAAAAGAAGTAATTTCTCATTATATATTTGAGGAAAATCGTGGGAAGACCATATAGTCAGCAGGAAAGAAGAGCCAGTAAAATAAAGCATAGTGAAGATGCCATATAAAAAAATACCTGATAGTAATGTCCATTTTATTCAACTCTCCTTCGTTTAGCTGGGACTGTGAAAGGTGCGGGCGTAGGGTTTTCAATGGATGATGATGGTCCAGGCTCAGGCTCTTCAGCACTTGGAGTCGCAGGCTGGGATGGCAGTTGTTCAAAAGAAATCAATGGCATTGAGTTTGTGTGATTTAAAACAACACATAAATTACCTTCTGAAATATCACCTACCTCTGACAGTAGTGCAGCAAACGGAGGGTCGTCTTCTTGCTCATTGAGGTCGGTTCTTTCGTCCTCGTTGGTGTAGGAATCGGCACAGTTAATGCAGACTTGGGTGCAGAACAGATCTACGCGTCTGCATCCACAACGCCCATCACAGTCAGTGCGGCATTTGCATAATATTTGCTGCATTAGTTTGTCAGGATCCGAGGGTTTCAGAGTAGTAAGTGGGATCAGGCCATTTTTGGTTGACTTTCCACCCCACAGCTTCGAGTACAAACTGTTGCCGAGTCACTGCTGCACTTGTATATATACACGGAAGCTATGCTGGTAGGGATAGATGCAATTTTGCTGGAAAACTTGAAGGCAGATGTCACGTACTGCTTGTATCGCAGCGCATTAAAGGAAGTTATTAAATAGTTAACACCGTACAGGGCCACCAAAAATTTTTCTCCAGCAGCAATTGCCATTGGCTGGGCTAACGGATCCAGGAAGTTCCTAACGGTCTTTTCAAGGGCTGGATATTTAGAGAGAGTCTTCAAGAATTTAGTCTTACCTTGGTTATATAAAGATGACGTCGAGTTGCATCCACTCATCGCGTGCAGAAACATCATGTGCTTGGAAAGATTTTGTTTAACTGCACACTGTGGTTGGTACAGCAACTAAGGCGCTTTCCCTTTCCCTGGCTTCAGCAGATAGACGTTTAGAGAAGTGTTGAGACCCATAATTATCACCAACAGATCTACATCTTCCCCACAACTGTGAAACGGTCTATCGGTCTATCGGTCTAACAACGGCATCTACAGGCAGTGTTGCGAGATTGTGCGATTTTTGGAAAATTGGGCTAGTTTTTCACGTACAGTGGTTGTTTTCAAATTACAGTGAACTAAAAGTGAGTTTATTGCAGTTTACACAAAAGTTTGCGAAACTCCTTTATATTGGTTAAATGAAGAAATGATCAATATATGCATATATTTATACTGATCCAAATGTAAAATTTCGATGCTCACTGAACGCAAAATTTGATGCTTTACAACTTTTGATTTACGAGTTTTTCACGTAGAGTGGCTGTTTTCACATCACAGACGTCTAAAAGTGAATTTGTTGCTAAAAATTGCCTTTTTTCGACTGACGATGGCGACCTTATAAATTGATCTGATTTAAAATTTGTTAAGGTTTTTCGACGCAAAATTTTATGCTCTTCAACTTTAAATGGAATGACATTTTTCGTACAATGCATCGTTTCCATTATATGACCGGAAAACCAGAAGAACTCCGAAAATTTCAAGAATTTTTTCCTTTTTCGACCTGAAGCGGTACTGCTACGAGGCAGCAAATTTCGTATTGAACACCTCAAAAAACATATAATTCCATTTAGAAACCTTCTACCGCATTCATGTTACGAAACTAAGTTAACAACTAAAAAGTAGGTAGCTGTAATTACTCTACTAAAGATATTTACCTGATGTTTACTGTAAGTATAGATGGCTTTAAGATAGAAATGTATTATTAAACGTTTATAAAAATGAAACTAAATAGAAAATTATACATAATAAAGAGAATAAACACCAAACAAGAAAATTTTATTATATTGTATCGAAATTGAAATCGGCAATCAAACGAAAAATTATGTTGTTCAAATTTTTTGGGAAGGAGGTGAGGGTCTCCATTAGTGGAGCCGGAGACTCCTCTTGGATCTACATAAGCCATAATGTGGTCCAAGCTATAATAGCAGACAAATCGATTTTTATTGAAAGCATTCAGACAACAGTGTGATTAAACGTAAAATCTAAAGGTAAATCGGGAAACAAACGTACCGAACAAGTAAAAGATGTCAAACAACATGCGTAATTTGACTTTATTCTATTGTAATGTTAAGTTGAACAAGATGGTGGATGTCAGTGTGACACTTGCGCAGATTATTAAGAAATTTGTAACATTACAATTATTAACATAGTGTTATTACATTACAAATAAAACATTTTTGAAAATGATAATCTAAGAGTGAGAAATTGGATATAATTGATAACTAGGTAGAAAAAAGGGAATGTTAGTAGAATTTTAGTACCCTGCAGCAATGGGCTAAAACTAAAAACATAAAAAAAAGAAATTAAGAGTTTATCAATAAAGTGGAGACTAGTAAAATAATTGAAAGAATATGAAGAAAATTAACATTAATGACAATACAATGTTTCTGACAGCTAACAACATTAAACAAAACAAAACGTTATTATTACATACCGGGTCATTCTATATGGGCGGAACACT
This sequence comes from Psylliodes chrysocephalus, assembly GCA_927349885.1. Lineage (NCBI taxonomy): Eukaryota > Metazoa > Arthropoda > Insecta > Coleoptera > Chrysomelidae > Psylliodes > Psylliodes chrysocephalus. The sequence goes on from OV651815.1 coordinate 75,662,136, forward strand.
TGATTTATGGCTTAACTATGACTTGTACGAAAATTTGAAATAGATGAAAGTTTTTGTACATTTTATGTACTATTTATTGATGTTTACAGATTTCCCGCATACATAATGATTTTCAAGATATGACGTCATCGGGCAATATTTTCAAAATATCGTACAAGTCATAGTTAAGCCATAAATCAAGTGTTACGCCCATATAGAATGACCCGTTCCGCCCATATAGAATGACCCTGTATAACGTTTTTAGGTTATTATTATATATTTTCCATTGTTTCCCTGGACTTGTCACAAATACCAAGAACTTCTGGCGTAAAAAATTAATAAATTTTTCTTCCACACATCTTTCAACTTTATCTCTAAGAACATTTGTAGTTAATTAGTTTTTCCCAGTAACTACAATCATTGAATACCGTATTTTATAGATTTTATTTTTGTTGTGGATAATCATTTACCTATATTATAAATAAGAATTTTCGTTTTAGGTATGTAACTTGCTTAAATTTATGTCAATAACCATTTTTGCCTGTGTTAACATTGCCTGGTTAACATTTAGTTTTTGATGAGGAATAAATTTGTGTGGTAATAATTTTAAGAATATTATATTTGTTTATTATTAAGTTGTTGCTTTTGATTTTTTTTAGAAATTATTGTAGAGTCACACCGATGAGGCATAACCGATGTATCACGGCACATATAAAATCAGGCCAATCCGGCACAAGACTATTCGTGGACTGTATTATTAAAGAAATTCGAATACCTGTTTGATCCATAAGGTCCTAGTAGTGTAGAACCTTAAATTCACAGGCCACCTCTTACTAAGCACATTTGATTTGAATGAAAATCAGCTCTATTTTACACTTTTTACATTATTTGCAAATCCATTTATCTCGAAAATTTATTATTTTAATCCGTATCGCTTGAATTATATTATATTCTACATAATGGCGGGCACAGCGGCTTGAGGCTAACGGCGTAATTTTAAACCATTAGGTACTCATCTTTAAGAGAACCTCCTTATCAGCTAAGACAGTACAGGCTATAGAGTCGGCTGTAGGGGTTGTTCGGAAAATAGAAATGCTATATACAGGGTGTCCCGAAATGGAAGTAAAAGTTTATATAAACATAGGTACAAAAACGTTTCTTTTCCGAGATACAGGGTGTTAAAAGTGAAATCCTGATGACACTCTTTTGTAAATATTTTCTAAACGTTTAAAAATAATTAGGTGAAATTTGGTACAAATGCTAACCTTTTTACGCTCTATTTAATGGACTTAATCCCAGTTTTTGATCATCTTCATAGGTGGGTAAATTTGTGGGGGGCTTAAGGTAAAATTGCCCTAAGTTTTTTTTTGTTGACAGTTTTTAACATTTTTGACTATAAAATTTAGAAAACCAATGTTTTCTTTATAATAAAGCTACTTCTGTTGCATCTCGTTAGGACGCACCATTTTCAAGAAAAAAGCATTTGAAAATTTCATGATAAGTTATTCGAAAGTGTAAACAATAATTAGTAAGCCTGTGAAATCAGAAATTTAATTTTTTTTTACTTTGGAAAACCGATGACTAAAGAAATTTTAGAAAATATTTACAAAAATGTGCCATCAGCACTTCCCTTGTAACACCCTGTACCTCGAAAACGAAACGTTTTCGGACCTATGTTTATATGAACTTTTATTCCTATTTTAGGATGTAGATTACACTGTTAAAATATGACCGTCTAATTTCGGGACACCCTGTATATGGAATATAATGTTGAATGTATATTGAATGCAATATTGAACGTATATTAAAGGTAATGTTGAATGTATTTCAACAATGATTTTTATTAGTTTATCATTAAAATAACCTGTAACTAAATCATTATATAATTACACGCAGAAGTTATTTATTTTTCTTTTTTAAGTTGAATAATTACATCATTTTTAAGAAAGTCTTTATTAACTAATTCAAATTTTTGAAACATTTATTTTGTTTCAAGCTAGCAACTCTAAATTATTTAATAAGATGTTTTAACCAAACGTTATTAAAAAATTGTTAGTGAAGAATATTTAAGAAAATAACTTTATTTTATAATAAAATAATATTAAAAAAATCATCCGTTTAGTCCATCAGAGAGAATAGTCATGTAAAAACAATATTTTTTCCAACCCAAATTTTTATTATAAACGTTCGGAAAAGAAACCGACCGAAAGTTTACATAAAACCTTTCTCATATTGGAAAAATACCCCGATAGAAAATATGTTTGCATAAAATCGTTCCACTGTATGTAATCATTCGCTCGTATAACATTCAAAATAATTCTTTGTTTGCAGAATAAATACGGTTTATTTCTTTTATCTTGAGGAAAAGTGTATATGTTTCTGGAATTCAATAAACGTAATATTTTTTAAACAAATATTGACCTTTAGGGTCTTTTATTAATTTTTACTGACAATACTTTTAATATAATGCAGTCATTTTGAAAATTAAGTTATCTTAATATACATTTTTCAAGCTATTTTTGATTGTGTTCTTCTATTCTATACGCGCAAATTCCTAAAAAATATTATAAGAATTATTAAATGTATTATGTTATATTATGTTATGTTATATATGTTAAAATTTATTATTTATTAAGTCAAATAATTATTTAGTTACCAAGTGATAACAGATATAGAACACAATGTTAACAGCAACAACGGCTGATCATACTAGACACTCAAGGCGACTTAAATCGTTTTGCCTGGAGGAGCACTGACGACGGTGGAGCGCTGACGACGGTAGAGCGCTGACGACGGTTTTCTACTACCGTATTAGTTCCCCGTATTCCTCGCTCATGACTGCCGATTTTATATACCTTATACAATTAACAAAAATTTGTTTACCTGATAACAAGGAAACGATCTTCTGATCAAATTTATTTATTTCCAAAATTAAATAAAAAACAAATAAAAATGACTTTCCTTCCTTGCATTCGAACCAAAAGTGCCGCCCTTATTTTTCAGGCCACATCGCCTTAGAAAATAAATAATATGACTCTTATGTTGTAAAGACTTAATATCTGTCTTAGGGTTGTGAACACACAAGTACCGAAAGTTCGATTTATATTTTTTTTACTTTAATAGAAAAATTCATGATTCCTATACGTTCCTTACTGGATACAGGATGGTAAAAATTAAGACATAATAAGAATAAAAGGAGGGTATGCTTTTCTGGGTCCCATGCTCCAGGTCATAAGATTTTGCACACTTATAGATATATAAAAAAGAAACATTTTCCGAAATTTTTAGCATTCAGACTATTTCGGAACATCTTCAAAACAACTCTTTTATGTCGGAGTTTTTAAAGACAAAATAATAATAAAATAAACATTTTGGCAACAAAGCTTATGTGCGTATCCATCGTTTCGGCGTAATACATAGATGGTAGGGGTACTGCAAATAAGACCACGGTACTATGGAAATACGAGTACCTAGTTAGTGTAGCAGACTGCGTGATGGATTTATCTCTAAAATAAAGAGAGATGAAAAGGCAAATAATGTCGAGTATTATAGAAGCGTTTTGAACTAGGCGAGGTTTTAAACATCTCAAAAGTTCTTGGTGTGATAGCAATACAATCAGGCGCAATCAGGCGATAAAGGTAAATAATTACAGATCGATGTCAGTAAAAATCAGCCAACAGAAAGGTTTACTTTCGTCGATTTTGTTTCTATTCAATCACCTGTAACTGCACTCTTTTCGGTTTTTAAGTTTTGGATATTGGTGTCTAATGGTGGTGGTCTGCAAGTGGTCAGTACAAAAAAGCTCCATCAGTTTAAAAGTTCTTTAAAAAAAGCCTGCATCAGATAATGCATTGCTATACCTTAACTATAGAGACAAAAAACAACAGAAGTTATATATTAATAATTTATTAATTAGAACAGAAATACACAAGTACATTTTAAAAATTAATATGTTGATTTGTGCTCTTAAATATTAGAAAACCCATCTTGTACGTACCTAAAAAGTACCTAAACAAGTACCTAAACAAGTACCTAAACAAGCACCTAAACAAGTACCTAAACAATTACCTAAACAAGTACCTAAACAAGTACCTAAACAAGTACCTAAACAAGTACCTAAACAAGTACCTAAACAAGTACCCAAACAAGTACTTAAACGAGTGCCTAAAGAAGTACCTGAAGAAGTACCTAAAGAAGTACCTAAAGAAGTGCCTAAACAAGTTCCTAACCAAGTACCTAAACAAGTACCTAAACAAGTACCTAAATAAGTACCTAAACAAGTACCTAAACAAGTACCTAAACAAGTACCTAAACAAGTACCTAAGTTAGTACCTAAACAAGTTTCTAACCAAGTACATAAACAAGTACCTAAATAGGTACCTAAGCAAGTACCTAAACAAGTACAACTACCTAAACAAGTACCTAAGTAAGTACCTAAACAAGTTCCTAACCAAGTACATAAACAAGTACCTAAATAGGTACCTAAGCAAGTACCTAAACAAGTACAAGTACCTAAACAAGTACCTAAGTAAGTACCTAAACAAGTTCCTAACCAAGTACCTAAACACCATTAGTAAATCTACGACATTTTTACAAAATTTCAAGAAGCGGGGTGGAGTAGCGCGGTGGGTAGAGCTTGAGACTTTGGATCCGGGCGATCCGGGTTCAGATTCAATCAGGTGCCAAGTTTCTTTCTAATTTTTCTGAAGTTATTAATTAAATTGCATTGCCTGACGGTAATTCCTAACTCGAGCATTGTTGGCTTCTAATTAACAGTGCTGTCCCCATAGTGAAGCGGGGAGACAGTAACAAAGCCTACACACAGGGTAATAACTATAGCAATGCCAATGAAACCTAAGAAAAAAGCAATTACAAGAATTATATCCTACTGGTGAACTACAATATAATTAACAAACCAAAACAAAACCAACAAATATTTTTGAAAAGATCTATGAAAGACGTCTCATTTAGGGTTAAATGTGTTTAGAAAGACCATGCTAAATACCAACATTAAAGTGGCCTTGATTGAATACTATCTACTGATTTGCAAAGACATGCCCAGCCATTTATTGCGTTTACTCCAATTATTTGGCTGTTATATTCAATAAAGCATTTTCTTTCGGTAGCAGCTTGAAACCTTGAAGGTATTGAGGCTCTTACCAGATGAGTATTATCATTGTCGGTATAAGGTTGACGATGTAGTCATACCAAATAGTTGCCGTTGTTTATATGTGATAACGTATAACTGTACTATGAAGACTAGAGATAAGGAGACGAATCGGCATACTCAAAATACGGTCCCAAAAAACGCATACTAATTGAGCTTCTATAATTAACCTCATGGGCACTGGTACTGCATACGGTGTTTAAAATACATGGCTTCTTATGGGAATTATACATAATTTTGTCAAAATAATAAAAATAAACTTATTTGTTGTTAAATAAAGCACAGAACATACTGTTGTATTTATTTTTAAATAAGTCTTGCATGTTTCAATTGATTAATTATTTAATTTTATCTATACAAAATACAAATTAGGTATGTGTGACCAAATTCGAACAGGTTTCTTAATTGCTGAAATTTGATAAGTACAATTTTGTGGCAAAATTTTTTTTGAATTGAACCAATATATAGTTTTAAGAGTAAAATAAAACAAAGTTAACAGATTTTTTATTATTGTAATACAAGTATAAAGGGAGATTTGGGAATGTATTCTTTAATTTCAGCATTCTTCTTTTTATTTTGTTAACAGTCTCATATTATTTGATAATATCTTTTAAAAAGTATAGAACAGCGTCATCTCTAGAAAGTGCTTTATAGACACTATGAACGATATCTCTTCCAAAAGTTTAGTATCCTATAAAAAATATTTACAATGACACAATTGGGGTAAAAAAAAAAATAACAGTAGCAACCCTTTATCTAACATTAAAACTCTTTAAAAAATAAATTTTCTTTTCTAGTAAGTTAAATTTAATGCATAATTATTGTTGTTTGTAAGTCAGCATCTATGACTGTAAAATTTTATATTACAGAAACTTGCAGTAAAATAAACTACACTTCGTAAGATACATATTGTGACTAGTTTACAATAAATATTATATTTAAAGATTAATACATTATTTTACTTACAATAGAAGCTTTCTATAGTTTTACATTTGATTTTTATCCTGTTTTACAATCTGGAATGACGTAAATCTTGCGTTGATGTTTTTTGTCACTCCACAGGAGATGCCCACAGGGTGGAGTCCTTTTTCCTCTATTGTGGAACCTAGTAGCAGATAAACTGCTAAAAACACTAAAAAATCAAGGGCTGTACGACCAAGGATATGCCGATGACATAGTCATCCTTATCCGAGAAAAACACCAAACCACAGTCTTTGACCTCATGCAAAGAGCTCTTAGGCTGACAGAAATGTGGTGCGCTAGGGAAAACCTCTTGGAAAACCCTGACAAGGCACAACTCATAATCTTTACTCTAAAACCAAGGTTGGAGGATTTAGAAACTCCGACTTTGTTTGGAGGAAGCCTAAACAAAACGCTGATCCTAAATAGCTAACTTACTTGGAAGCAATACTTACAAAAAGTGACCAACAAATGTAAAATGTCTCTCATAGTGGGAAGATGGGCATTTGGAGAAACATTGGGATTAAAACCGAAAATGGCCTACTGGCTATATTTGGCAATAGCAGGACCCATGATAACTTATGAAACGGTTGTTTGGTGGCCAAAAGTAAACCAGAAAACAGCCCTCAATACCCTCTCAGGAGTACAGAGGCTGGCATGCCTTTGTATTACAGGAGCACTGAGAAGTACACCGACAGCTTCTATGGAAATCATTCTAAACCTCCCACCCCTTGACCTTGTCATAAAGGGGAAGGCCAGAATGAGTGCATACAGACTGGAAATCTCCAACAACTGGAACCCACTGGGACATATAAAACATACCAGAATAGGTTAGGTTAGGTTTAAAATAAGTATGATTATCTCATCGCCTTCCACTTCGACCCAGATGGGTCTATTGTGGCTCATGACTAACTTATAGTTCACCGTACAAGCCACACCTTTTGATAAAGGTCATGGTTGAATTGGGTGAGACTTCTTTAAAGTCAATAGGCTCCAGTCGGGTAAATCCGAAGATCTGGAACCTGATTCTTTTCAGAGCGGAGCAGGTACATAAAATGTGCTCTACAGACTCGTCCTCCACGCTACAAAATCGACAGTCCGATGTTTGCAGACCTATCCTTCTCATGTGGTTGCCCAGACGGCAGTGTTCTATCATAAGTCCAGTGAAAATGCGTAGATCTCTCCTACTTCATTCTCGGATCTGAGCAGAGGCGTTCATGAAAGGGTTGATTAAAAACGCCTTCAAATGGGTTAGCCCTGGGGTATCTCTCCAGTTCGTGAGTGTTGCACCCTCCGTCCATTTTGAGATAATTCCTTTGGCAGTGCTTTTTGCAATGCCCAGGAATGGTTTTGGTCCTATGAACACAAATTCGGTTCCTCTTTTAGCAAGTGCGTCGGCTTTTTTATTGCCCTCTACACCACTGTGTCCCGGAACCCAGATCAAAGTAACTTTGTTCCGGGCACCGAGACACTCTAGGGTATTTATACAGTTTAAAACCAGCTTTGAGTCAACGATTGGAGCTCAGGGCCTTAAGGGCTGTCTGGCTATCTGAAAAGATCGTTATAGTATTGTGGCCAGAGAGCATAGGTTTATTGATATGTCAACTGTAGGCCCCTGGCCGAAAACTCCCGTTCCTACTCCTTTTTCAGTTTTGGAGCTGTCCGTGTACAACGCATAGTCTGCCTGGAAGAGGGTTTTTCCCCTTTTGCTCTATGCATCTCTCTCTGGAATAAGGACGCTGTATGGCTTTTCTATGTGCTAAAGGAAAAACTAGCGAGTCCGAGACCATGCCGAGGATGGGGTGATTACTAATTTCACTCATCAGCCCCGTCTTGTCCCACCGGAGTTCTTCGTAACATTGACTACCCACTTTCAGGAGCCTGTAGGAGACCATTCTGGCCTCATTTCCAGCAGAATGTAGAGAAGGGTTAGGTCCAGCATGGTCTCCATGGCTCCCGTAGGTGTAGTTGACATTGCTCCAGTTATGGCGAGATACGCAAGCCGCTGTATTCCAGCCAGTTTTGCTCTGGCCGTCCGTTGGAGTCCCTTGTCTCACCAGACGACAGAGCCGTAGGTAACCATGGGTTTTACCACTGTTTGGTAGATCCAATAGATCAGTTGGGGACTGATCCCCCATTCTTTGCCGCATATCCTTCTGAGTGTCCAGAGGGATAATCTGGCTTTGTTAAGTTTTTATCCAATTGGGGGTTCCAGGTGGGTTTCTTATCTAGGGCGATTCCCAGATATTTCACCTCCTCCGCAAAAGGAATGGTTTTCCCAGCCAAGGTAGGTTGTCGAAGCTTGTCGAGCTTCCTTCTCTTGGTGAAGGGGATAATAACAGTTTTGCGGGGGTTAACAGACATCTGCTCCCTTTCGCACCATCTGTTGATCATATTAAGGGCTTGTTGAAGGATGTTGGAGATCACCTCTTTGAACTTTTCCCTAATTATGATGACCAGATCGTCCGCATAGCATTGGAAATCCACCAACTGTGCGACTTCATCGTCTCACTGGGAAAACATACCACTGTATTTCAGGCTGAAATACATGCAATAGAATTGTGTGTACGAGAGAATTTAAGAAGGAAGTACAAAAAGCAAACCATCCCAATTCCCTCAGATAGCCAAGCAGCCTTAAAGGTTCTTGATTCAAATAGAATCAAGTCAAAGCTAACTAATTAAATAATAAACGAATTGAAAAGAAAACGATTCACACTTTTTGTTATCAACAGTAACAAGAAAATGTCACTTCTTACAATTAGTCATTAACATAATTAAAACGAAACGTTGCCACATTACTTGTTTCTAAGCATTTAAAAGATTTAATTTTTTTGTCAGAGACCGCCCAAATTTCCCTATCAAAAGCATACTCTTCTTTTATATGGCTCATTAAAAACTTTTCTTGATGTTCACTATTGCTTATTTAGGTATATAAATATTGTCTTTAAACTCCCATTATTATAAAACTATCGTCGTCGACATAATTCAGTCTGATTATGATTAGTGCCATTGCTATGAACTCTAAACAAACTTTTTAAACCCAAATAAATGGCAAGAAATTCCTTTAAGTTTTTGTAGCAAGTCCATTAGGATCCTTGTTGTATTAAAAGCACTTTGAAAAGTAAACTTACTCTTACATTATTTTAGTATTTTTGACTCGCTAAATATCTTTAATCTTTGTAATTTTATATTAAACAAGCTCTTGTGTTGTAAAGTTTAAGTAGTATTAAACATTTCAGCTTTCCATCTTTGTCTACTTATAATGATTATATAATTTTAAACAAGCATGGGCACGCTAAAAGCACCTCTTGACTTTATAATAAGTTTAGGTATTAAATAACTTTATATAACTCTGCATTGTTATTTACAGGGTCCTCTTTTCAACTTATAAATTCTTTTTTTTAACTACACTCACCGGCACGAAAAACGGAGCAGTTGAATTTTTTTAAACAAACTTAAAATTTTAATGCTTTGTGATGTTTTAATATTATAATATCTTAAACATAAACAAAACAACGTGTGTTAAGCATTTTCTAACAACAACAATTGAAACTTTATTTGAAGAAAAAAAGCGTTTTTGAATAAAAATCAAAAATTGAATGGACTTATCACTTCAAAGTGCATAGTTGGCTATAAAACCATGACCAACAATGCTGTTGTTTTCATTGTTTTGAAAAATTTCACGTCTAAAACGACATTCTAAACACCTGGTGCACCGGAACCTGGACGCGGATCTCATCTCCGTGAGTTTTCCTCACGCAATCGATAAAGACGAACCGAAAATCGTTATGGAGGTTTTTTGGGACGCTGAATTCAAATGTGGAATTGGCAAACACCCCTCGGACACCTGGTGCGCCTAAACCTGGACGTCATCCCCTAGAATGTTCCTGACAAGATCGCCTAAAACAACCCGATAATCATTGTAGGCGCGTTTTTTTTGCGCCTAATCCAAATTTTACGTCAAAAACGATCCCCCAAACACCTATTGCACCGGGATCTGGCCCTGAACGTCGTCTCCGAAAGTTTTCCTCACACAATCGAAAAAGACGAACCCAAAATCGTTATGAGGCCGAAAACGACCCTTCCAATACCTGGTGCACCGGAATCTAGGGCTTAACGTCGTCTTCTAAGGTTTTCCAGACATGAATTTAAAAGACTAATCGAAAATTGTCTCATAATTTCACAAATTTATTAATGTGTAACTTTTGTCTGGGGCCCTCGAAAAAGTTGATCGAGTTCTGTAAAATTCCAAATGCCGGGTTTGAATGTATCTAAAAATTAAAAGTATTAACTAATGAGGTAATTTACCTTACCCTAAATTTAATAACTGTGTTTTGTCCAAAGTTGTTTTAAAAGAAATACCATGTTCAGTTAACCAGTCTTTAATATTAGCTTTTTTTAGCAGCTATTGTCGGCACTTTATTGGCCACACTACTGTGGTAACTAACTATCACTAGCCATAATAATTGTAGAAGGTTCTTCTTAGTTCATCAAAAGCTAATATTTAAACCAAAGCGAAAAGTTATCTCTATTCATTTCGCCATGGTAATCAACATCCCGTGTCTTAGCAGAAAACACTAACTCTGCTTCAGAAACAAATCCAGAAAATGTACCTGCATGCAGCACTATATACCTACAATGAAAAAATAAAGCGTTATACCAAAAATTAAACATAAAGTGATAGAAATATCTCAAGTTCTCTGACGAAAGAATGTCACATTTTACTTAGTGTTTGCACGTGTCTTCTTATTTCACTTGCGCATTGTTGTTACGTAGCAGCGTAACCTTTATTAAGGTGAGTTTACACGAATACAAAAAGTCAGTTAAAAAAAATTAAGATTACTTATTACATTTTATCTACAAATACTAGAACAATTTACTTTATAAATAAATTTCCCAGCTGGAAATTGGATTTAGAGTTTTTAAAAATAATAGTAATAATAAAACAGGTGCAAATTAGTAAAACAGATTCTTTGTTAAAAAATCTATTAAAACAAAAGGCACAGAAAATATTTATTGGATAATTCATATAAATTTTTTTAATCAAAATAATTCAGATTCATCACTACTTGTCATGGTACCTAAATAATTAATAATAATTGATTTTAGATCAGAATCATCTAATTGCTTGTATTTTTTCCAATCGGGAGTTGTCCCACTGAGTATCGGTAACATTATTCAAAGCTTCTCATAAAGTCTAAAATACATCTTCAGGTGACGACTTCGTTATTAAAATTTTTTCGTCATAAAACCGTTTGCACTGTGACCACACCATCTCTATCTTATTGTACTGGCAGTCATATGGAGGAGATCATACTATTTGACTATGGTGTTTGTATATAAAATATTAAATGGTTTGGCCCCACCTTATTTTCGAGAATATATTAATTTTACCAATCATATTCGTAACTACTCCACCAGAAATAACAGTAACTTGCACATAGAACAAATAAACGAACATCAATGAATTCCTTATTTTTTAAATGCTTTGACCATTATAATAAATTGCCGTTTGGTATTAAAGCTAGTTTGTTAGTAACAGTTTTTAAAAAGACAATAATAAAACATGTTCATGACTGATGAAATTAGTGTAAAGTAGATTAAATGTGCAAATTTCTTTTAAAAAATTTTATTTGATTGTATTAATATGTATATTTTGTATTTTAGACTTTTGTTATTGGAACTTTTATATATATTTATTTTTTTTATATTTTGGACTTTGTTTCTCTGTTTTGTTCAGTCATAAATTGTAATTTTTTTGCCTGTTTTTTGGATTTTGAATTTTGTATTTTGAATTTGAGTTGTTGTTTCATAACAAAAAAAAATTGTTTGCATATTAAGGTTACCTATTTCAATAAATATATTTTAATTTTTTCATTTAGCTTTTTTTTTCTACTACAAAATATTTTTAATATAATAAATATTTTGTACTTTATTTTCCTAACTCAGAGGACGGACGGCACTAGAATATTAAATTTGACATTTTACGATATACAGGTTATGAGATTTAAAAATATAATGCATCCACCCACTGCCGTGATTTTTCCCTTTTTTATTGGTACCTATTTTTTATTGCACATAAATCTAATATAAAGGTTTCCCTTGTAAAAGACTTATTGCAAATAAAATTCTTCTATATCGTTAATCTGAATGTCGGATTATATTTTTTTACGATCGCACCGGTAAATTTCATTTTTATGTACTACTTTTTTCGCACCCTTTCCATTGAGCGTATAGATTTCATGAATATTTTATATTCTCATTTCGTTTCATGTATAAAATTGGATCTTCTCTTACATAAATCGTTACAGACATGTTTTACCTGATGATGTTAGTGAATATTAGAGTGACAAATATCCTACACCGATGTCGCTGGGGTTATCAAAATTAGATAACGATGGAAATTACATTTTATTTGCATATTTATATGTGTCGCTAGAAATATATTTTTCGAGTTTCAGATATAAGGCTGTCACAAACATAGCTGTTTTTTTTTTGTTGACAACTGCAGAGGACAAGATTGTGCTTTGAAAAAGAAATAACCATAATATAATTTGAAATGGAAAGCTTATAGAACCCAAATCATTATACTCACTAATATCATTAGTCCTAGTAGGTCTGCCCAATGCATTTATTTGTTTGATACTAAAAGGAGACCACCACCAGGTGGCCAGTCTAAATGAGTCTCTTTAAGCCAGAGACGGCTGGAGCTTTTGCATGAAACAATAAACTTAATGAGAGTTGCCATTTTTATTGCACTCTGTATTGTTTTCATTGGATTTAAAAATATCTTAAAGGAAAGAAAACTGATTTTCGTAATATTGTTAAGAGTTATTGCTCCGCTGACCGCTGACAATAGGCATTTTGGTTTAATTCTAGAAGATACAATTTTAAAGAGAATACCATAATTTTTTATGTGCAAAGAGAATAAGTGGCACTAGCCCCGGGTAAGCATACTTTTTTTAAAAAATGGCCAGTTTCGTAAAAAAAAATATTATCAGTTTATTAAATTTTTTTTTTAAAGAAAGGGCAACTGTTAATAGATAATTAACATTATCATTAGGTACTATTAAGTCGGAGCAGGTCAACTCGGCGATGTAAAGTCGGCGACGGTCAACTCGGCCGAGTCGGCGATGGTCATCTCGGCGATGGTAAACTCGGCGACGATCAACTCGGCGAAAAGGAATACAATAATATATTATTCAATTATTTATTATAATACAAAATAAGATACAACCTATAAAAAAAATTTGATTGGAGAATTTGATTAATAAAATAAAAATTTATAAGAGATTTTAAATAAGAAACTGGAAAAAAGTTATTATTACTAAAGTAAATCAACATATACAGGAAAAAATATATTAAATATTAAAACTAAGAATCTGAAAAAGAAACTTCTTGATTAAGAAGTTAAAATTTAATGACCAGAGTTGTTTGGAATTACAAAATTAAGGTGGCAATAAAATCAATTATGGGTCTTAACTACAATTAGGGTTTTTAATACCTAGTATTAGAAAGCAAATAAATATTAAGGGCTTAAGATTTTTTAAAGCAAAATAAAAACAAGATTACCTTATAATTGCCTGCTTAAGGGCTTAAGATTTTTCAAAACAAAATAAAAATAAGATTACCTGATAATTACCTGCTTACTTGTACCTACATCCTATAAAAGACTGGTGATATTCACTTTCCTTAATATTCCGAATTCATCTCAGAAGTAAAGACATTGTGTGTAATTTTGTTTGTCTGTGTGAGTTTTTTATTTACTGAGACTCAAGATGGAAAATAAAGTTCTTAGCCAAAGGGGTCACGAAAAGTACTACTGGGATGGCTACCTATACACGAAGGATAAAACGAACAAGGACAACACCATTCAATTCGGGCGCTGCGAAAACAAGCATGAAAGATGCAAAGGAAGAATATGGACCAATATTATGGATGGTTCTTTCAAATGTATACGAAATGAACACACATGTAGTACGGTAGGAAATGCAGCAAATGTTGTTCTGCAAAAAATGAATACCACTGTGAAGCACCTGGCCGCGACAACGATGGAGAATCCTGCCCAAATCAGAGGACGAGTTTTGGAGAATATACCAGCTGCGGTTAAAGGAATGCTTCCAAGTTCCAGTGTTATGTGGAGAAACATTCAAAGAGTAAGAGTAACCATGTGCAAAGCACCTGCCAATCCAGACACTCTTAGAGAAATTATCATCCCAGAAGTGTACTCGCAATATTATTACAGCCCTACTCAATTTGAGAATTTTTTGCTGGCAGATTCCGGAAGAGATCAAGTGGATCCACATCGAATTCTAATATTTGGTAGAGAATACCATGCAACATGGAGTGCAAGCATGAAAGAATTATTTGTTGATGGCACATTCTTATTGTGTCCTCCACTTTTTGCTCAAATATTTGTTGTTCTGGCAAGAAAAGATACGCATGAAGAGAAGGGTCCAGTTTTTCCTGTACTATATTGCTTGCTGCCCAATAAAAGTGCAGAAACATATCTCAATGTGTTTAACATGATAAAAGTTCTTTGGCCACAATTAAATCCGAAAAGCATCAGTGTCGACTTTGAGTTGGCAATTCACCAGGCCGTAAGACAAGTTTTCCCAGAAGCCGAAATTAGAGGATGCTTATTCCACTTGGTTAAAAATCTTCGAAAGCATTTATCTTCTTGCAATCATTGGCATTTGTCCCAGAAGAGGATGTGATTGAGGCCATTGCCGAAAATGAGTTGCCAGAAATATTAGAACCAATTTTAGAATGGTTTACCAGCAATTATATCGGTCGACTTAGGAATAATGGAACAAGAGTACCAGCAACTTTTCCATCAGCAGTTTGGTCCGTTTATTTTCGAACATTGAATGGACGAGATAGGACAAATAATTTTGCAGAAGCATGTCATCGCAAGTTGCAACTGGCTTTTGGTTCTGGCATTGCTCATCCTTCGTTATGGACATTCATAGATAATTTAAAAAAGGTACAGTCTTCGTACGATGCAGACTATGAACGAGCATTGCCGGGCGCAATGGCGCATCAAAAAGGAAACGTTATGAGGAAGCCGACGAGAGGATTTTAAATAAAGTGGCCAATTATAACAGGCAAACTTTGATCGAGTATCTCAGAGGGATATCACATAATTACAACATGAATTAGTTTTTTTATATTATATTGTATTATAATAAATATATGTATTATAAATAATTGTAATGTGTATTATAATAAATAACAATATTCTATAATCAACCTTTTTTTACTTCAGTTTTTATTTTTTAATTTAGTTTCAGCATATAATATGTTACTTAAATTTTTTTATTTCATAACCTAATATTTTAATATATAATATCTTATTTTTATTTTGCATTTAAAAATCTTAAGCTCTAAATTTTCCCTTAATATTTTAATTTGCTTTCTAATAATATGTATTAGAAACCCTAATTGTAGGTAAAACCCTTAATTGATTTTATTGCCACTTTTAAAATCTCTTATATATTTTTATTTTATTAATCAAGTTCTCTAATCAATTTTTTTTATAGATTGTATATTATATTGTATTATAATAAATAATTGCATATTATATTATTGTATTCCTTTTCGCCGAGTTGATCGTCGCCGAGTTTACCATCGTCGAGTTGGCCATCGCCGCGTCGACTTGGCATCACCGAGTTGACCGTCGCCGGCTTTGCATCGCCGAGTTGTCGCGTACCGCTATTAAGTTGCAGTAAATCATTTCCTTAACAAAATCAAAAAATAATTTTTAAAATTGGACGTAATATAAAGTCATAATTATTAAATCACCAAAGTAAATTCGGGTATAAAAATGATTGAAAAATATGACTACAATATTCTTTTTCAAAAAGTTCCCTGTTCGTACCGAGGGATAGGCGATATTGTCTTCCTCGTCTACCTAGTATTGAAAATTGGACAGATAAGGAATAAGAGGTACATATCGGATAGATTTGAAATTTAGTATTGCTCGATGGTGCAAAATGGGAATATTTATTACTACTAAAATAATAAAATCTATAAGTCAGTCTTTTAAATGATGTATTTAACAAATGTTTCACAATATATTGATTTACATGTTTTCTGACTTATCTGTGAAACAAACGTGGAGAAAATACTTAGTTTTCCTTACATTTTTTTTTTATTTTATTTTGTTGCTGTCTACTGTTGTAATGATGTGATAATTTTTTGTAGAAAGATGTCTTCTTTTTAACTTGAAATAAATAAAGAAAGAAGATGTATTAATTTTTAATTCTACATAAAATATATTAAATTACATTATTTAACCTATAATAATATTTTGCAATTTTTATAATACTTACGAATGCTTTTATTCGTAACTTACGCTATTAGTTCAAGAAAATGAAATTTAAAATTATTTCGGTCTGTACTGGTTAAAACTCAAAAAGATCTTATATAATTAATATTTTATAAGTTAACTGAGTAAACAAAACCGTTGTGTTTTATTACTCTCCGCCTTTGATTGATCCGCATTTTATGATGCTGCCGTTGAATGATGTAATCATATATTTGTTGTTGTCAACTTTGAGATATATTACATGATACTTATAAACAGGCTGGGATGAGGTATGCGAATTCTTCTCAGTTAAAATCCTAAATTCTTGTAAGGTTATGCTTTTAAAAGTAACTAGTTATTATAATAGAACAAACAAACGAAGTCGCGTGATATTTTATGAACCCTGACATCGGATATTTAAAAATATTTAAATTAAATCAGAAATCAGACAATGACAAGCGAGGACAAAAAATGTATTCTGTTGTTCGATGAGATGAAAATTAAGAAAACCATCGAATGTAATAAAAAATTGGATGTTATTGAAGCGTTTGAAGACTTCGAGAACAACAAAAGAAAGCCAATTTTTGCCGGACAAGCTTAAGTGTATTTTCCCAATAAAAAATTCCAGTAGCTTCTTTTCTAACCCAAAACGGTGTCGATGCTTAATCCCTCGAAACTATTATTACTAAAGGTTACACACATATTCGAGGCTCAGGTTTGGAACCTATAGGGATAGTGTGTGATTTACTTACAGTTAACCAAAAAGTCTATAGATCTTTGGGCATTACTGTAGACAATCCTACATTTTCCATAGTAGAAAATAATAACTTTGCATTTTTTATGTGCCTGACCTAGTAAAATGCGTTCTAAATAAGTTTTTACAAGTTTATTTTATCTTGAATGGCAAATTTATCAAATTTGCTGATGTTAAATAGGTTTATGAACTGGACCAACGTAGCAAATCTGAAGGAGCTTTATTAAAAATCACTTTAAAAAACCATTTCCAAAATGCATTTGAAAAAATGAGCTGAAGCTCGCTACTTAGTTATTTAACCATTCTGTAGCTACAACCATTAAAACGGTAACAAGAACTGGAAAATTAGTTTCCATAACGGCTGAAAATGCAGCCTATTTTATTAAAACAACCTATTTGATGGCTTAGTTATTCTGCAAATAGTTGGAAACCTTGTAACCTATCGTATTATATTGAAAATTCCACACCTGTAATTTTGAACCAATCAAAATACGTGTTTTTGACAGATCACCATGCCAACGGAGGTATTTTAGTGGAAATTTTTTTCTCGTGGGGTACCCAACAGCGAATTATACTGGAAATTTTTTGACGTTTACAATAACAGACCATTTTTGACAGACTGGTTTTTATTTGTTCACATAATAGGTTTAGTTTTGATACATTTTAGTTACAATGCTAAGGTGTTTTCTATATTCTTCGGCCACTTCTTTTCTTCTTAATGGCGAAAATGCAGGACTTTGGATGCTTTGAATTATGTGTCTATGTCTAATAAAATATATATAATATTTAGATACTAATTTGTTCACTTTTTTCCCAATTCAGCACTTTGAATTTTGCGTAGTTTAGGTGCAAATATTCGTGGACAATTCGGAACAAATTTTTGTTTTTCAAGTTGGAGCCACAATCCTCTATTAATCCGAGTAAGTAAGTCATGGTGCAATGATTGATCATTACATCAGACAATTTCACGCATATTTTGCATAGCGTATGATTTTCAAATCGATTCATTTTTAAACAAATAGGTAATTTTGTTGGTTTTACTTGCTGTGCAATATTCTTTATCGCAACAAAACGCGAGTTATTTAATGTTTCGAACTGTCAAAATGCAATTATCACAGCCTCCTACGATTGATGCTTGCTGACGCTGGTTATGAATTTCATACCATTTTAAAGCGCTTATAACGCATGTTAATAAAAACGCAGAAAAACAATCTTCTACCACTTGTAGTTATTTAAAACTTACGTAAAATTAAAGAATATACTATTTTCTATTTTCAAATGGTATTCCCATGCAACTACAATGAGTAGAAATAAGCAATTTGAAGGCCTAAATAATTGCAGCAAAACATTTTTTTACGTCGGGCCGCTTGACAACTTCAAAACTGAAATTATATTCGAGGTTAGGGTCTCACTTAGTTACCATGACAACTCAACAATCAAGGCGACAACACCTTTTATGTTTCACTGGTGACTTGGAGAAAATAATTTGCATTGTTGAGAAACGAAAAATAAATTTTAAAAATATTTAATTTTCAACCATAATTCGGCGTGGAATTTTCTTACCGAATAAATACCACGCGAGGTCAAATTAATATCAGGAAATAATTTGACCTCTAGTGGTATTACTAGTGATAAAAAAATTTTATGATTTCGGCACGTTCTCGAGGCGTATATCGATTCATAATGAATTTCCCGAGTATCTACTTTGCAACTGACAGAAAACTTCGAATATCGATATCAACTACAAACGAAAGCATGACAACATTCCATAGGGTACTTGATTTTGGCCACCTTGTATTTGTTTTCCAGGATTCCGGATATTTACAGAACAAGTATTCTGCAAATTCATAAGCTATATCCCATTTTATAATCTGGAACAAAGTAAATCTTGCTTTGATGTTTTTTGTTACTCATGTTACTTGTAGTCAGGTACTTTTACTTTCATTATCTGTATACAGACAGGAATCATGATTTTTTTTGACTTCGAGTTTCTGATGGATTTTTACGATTTGGGGTTTAATCCATCCTGCGGTGAATGGATTAAATTTTGGGCATAGTCGGAACATCGGAGGGTACTTTATAGAAGGTCGCTTTTTTACATTACGGAATATGTTATTTACGCTAAATTAAGAAAAGTTTTTACAGAAAACTTGCTTTTAATATTATTCACTATAATTTTTGTCCCATACAAAATTTGTCAAAATAGACCGTATTCGAGATAACTAAATAACAATAAGAGAAAAACACCAAATTTTTAACTTGGTAAACTAATTAAATTTTGGGAATGTTCGTACATCTGGGGAAGGCTGCTTTATAAAAGGTTGCTTTTCTATTTTATGGAATATATATGTTATTTACGCTTAAAGAAGAAAATTTGCTTGTAGTATTATTCTCTATAGTCCGTATTCTTAAAAAAATTGTTCACATAAAAGTCGATATTATTTTCTATAATTTTTATTCCATATATGATTTCTCTAAAATAAACCAAATTTGAAAAATTTGAGAAGCGTAAAATTTATATTTTTCAGTATTTTCATTGACAATGAACATTCACAGGGGTGATACAATAGGTTGTAAAAAATAATCGGAAAAAGCCTGTCATATGGAAAGTCATATGTTAGACACATCAGATTTTTCCACATTATTTTGATTATTTTCACCAATTAAAAAGGAATACTTTAATCTAATACATTTTAATTTTAAGGTCCTTTTATAAAGAGGGATATATCGCAAAAATTAAGTAGGCATAGCGCATATAGGTAGGCCCTAAGTTTGTTTGTCTTTTAATTTAGTTTAGAATAAAAAATCTTTAAAGTCTACTATAAAATTTAATTTTTAAGACAATTAGCGCGAGTTATTAAAAGAACGTTTTTCTTGTCTCCATTTCTAATGATATTTTTCTGGTGGCACCCATGTAAAAAATATTGAATTTATTTCGATTTCTGTTCCTCACTCGGTATATTTTTTGAGTTTATAAAACTCTTTATTGCCAAAATGAAATCTGGACCATCCTCTATACCTTTGAGCTACGATTTTTGCCACGTTAAATACCGAAAAATTCTCAACATAATTTTTTTACAAAATGTAACCATAAAACATTAGCCGAGTGAGAAATCAATTTGGATCAGTTGTGGTATATGGTCTACTCAAATTACTTTTTCCCTTTTGCGTATCCTTCTCCACCATTTAACCACAGAAATTCATTATGCCGGGCAAAACTCAATAAGCAGATGATGCCTTTGAGTCTTTACCAGTCTTTTATTAGATTGGATTCCCATTAAACTTAGTCTGAGAGCAATATATCCCTTTACATCATCAATGTATTTCACGTATTATCACGATAATAGAGTTCAACACCGACTATTGGTGTGATGCTTTGGGTAGCAAATGAGATCAAAGTAAATAATTGTTAAGAATATAACTAGCATTTTTGCTTAAGAGAAGCTATAGTACGTTTACTAAGTAGACTGTGTTATATAACTAAGTTTCGGAATCCCATGGAATTCTCCTTTAAGCGTCTTACAGCTTTTGACTATTTGGTTATCCCTAAAGCGGGCAATATAGAGACACGGCGGGGAGTGGACAGGAGCGGAAGTAATGTGTAATAAAGAAATTGCAAATCTAGCTACAGCCTAACGGACAACAAGAATAATATCCTGGTATCGCAACCCCCGAGGATCGCGCTCCAGGCTATGTACACTCATATAAACTTAATGTAAATCTCCCAAAAATATCAAGACGTGCTTTATTACGTACTTTGCGAGAAATGAACTTTAGGTATTTAAAGAGAAATAGTATCTGAAAACAATAGCAGAGTTTCGAAAAAATATATTATACAGATTGTAGATGGTTTTTCGACAGGTTTAAAAGCCCCATCCGGAAAGGGAAAACGCCTTATTATTACCCACATTGGTAGCGACTCAGAATTTGTTAAAGAAGGTTTAATTACATTTGTTTCTAAAAAACGAGATTATCATGAGGAAATGGATGGAGAACATTATGAAAAATGCTTTTCAGATATTCTTTTAAAAATCAAACCAGGATCTGTTATTGTTATGGATAACGCTCCATACCACAGCAGCGTGTAGAACAGTTACCAACTACCAAATGGAGGAAAGCCCAGATTGTAGATTGGCTTACTAAGAAAAATATTAAATTCAATTAACCAATTTTAAAAATCGAATTACTAAACTTAGCACGGTGTCATAAAGTTAAATATGTCAAATATTGAACTATTGTTACTACTACTATCATCTTAAAAAAAATATTACAGTTTATAACAGGGATATATAAAAAATATAGGAGCCCTGTCTCAGTGAAGTTGCCCCAATCCTACAAACATAAAATTTGTGAATTTATCTCAGGGCAACTTAAAATTTTGTTTAAAATATAATATTTTTGGTTTGTTTAAATGTTTATGGAAATATATTAAGACAAGCGTGGCTATTTTTAAAGAGTTTTTATTTCGAAATTGTTTTATTTTTAAAATGATTTGGGTTTGGAAAAATACATGATAAATACAACTTAAGTTGAATGGTTGGTTTAGCGGCTTCAATAAAATCAAGGCTGGCTTTGTAAAACAAATGATAATATTTGACGTTGCTAAGAAGTCGATTTTCACGTTTTAATTAACTTTCGTACATTGGAGTTGTTGGGAAAAACTAAAAATAGCTCGTGGTAAAGCTGTTTTTGACGAAATAAGGAAAGTGATAATTCACTTGCATTTGATGGGCCAAAATTCTTCCCAAATCGCTGACAGTGTTAATAAATCGAGATATACAGCTCGATATATCATTAAACTGTACAAAACAACTGAATATGTGGCTCAAAAACCGAGAATTGAAAATTATCCGCAATATTCCAATGCCAACTTAAGACCTTTAAAAAGGATTATCAAGCAAAATCGTTGTGCAAATTGAGAATACCTTTTCCAAGCAATTTGTCACAGAGCTGCCAAAAGAAGATTGAAAACTTACAAGGTATGCTTGAATAATTTTAGTTTTTTGTTTGTTTTTAATTCAATATTTCATAGGAAAAAGAGAAGTCCTTACTGACAAAGATTCAGAAGAAAAATAGACTAGCGTTGGCAAAGGAACTTCAATTATGGTCTCCGCACCAATAGAACTCCATTATTTTGAATGATGAAGCCAGATTTAAAGTATGCATTGTCGTGTCATAAGAACAAAAGAAGAGATGTTACAGAATTATTGTCTTAGAAAGAGAGTTTCCGGCTTCTGTTATGATTTGGGGAGCCACGTCAGCTAAAGGAGTGAGAAACTTACACTTGTGGAAGGTATTATAAATACATTAATGGGCTTCAAAACAACTTAAAACTCCAAATTAAAAAAATGCGTTTAAATAATATGGAATGTATCTTTCAGCAAGATGGTGCCGCTTGTCTCACATCTAAAAAAGTAAAAAATTGGATGTTAGAAAACAATATTCCACTTGTAAAATGGACGTCCAGTAGCCCAGGTCTATCGCCTATTGAAACGTTGTGGCATATCAGGAAAAAAAGCTTAGATCAAATCCCGCAAGAACCGTTCTAGAATTGCGAACCCGTCTTCAAGAAATTGGAACAGTTTTACAGCAGATGACTGCCAAACATTCAATGACACTATGTCAAGTTGTATCGAATCAGTAATCAGTCGAAAAGGCGAATTAACGCAGTGGTAATTTGCTGTTATTTGGTTCCGTATTTTTTTTTAATATACAGTTTTTTGAATTTATCTGATTTTTTCTGTTACAAAAAAATTGTATTAGGCTAAAATTAAATAAACATATATGTCATCAGAAATATTATAGTTTTTAATATTTAATATGGCAAATTTCTTTGAAAAACATGGTTTTGGCAGTTAGGCAAACTTCACTGAGGCAGGGCTCGTATATACATTTTAATTTATATATAGTTATTCAATAATTATTATTGCCGGTTTTTCTCACCTTGTGCATCTTTAAAATAGAAAAATAATTTTTGTGACAACCAATTCATTCTAAAATGCTGAAGATCATTTTTAATGATAACCGCACGCCTATGACTCGTCGATTTCCTTTCCCCTCAGACCCGCACAGGTCTATGTTAAAAATGTGAGTCACTCTCTACAAATGTGGCATTTGACTGTAGTTTTAGTTTAACGGTTTATTCTGTATTAATATTTCTTGAAACAAATTAAATTCTATTTATTAAATAAAAATAATTTGAAGTAATATTTAATTGAAATGAATTTATACGGCTCTCAGCGTTATTGTAAAATTAGCAGACAAAATCCGGATTTGCTTGCAAAATACTGATAAGGTTGCAAATAAAAAAAAAACAATAAAAAGAAATTTAACGGATTCCTGCTGGTTTCACACGGTTTTCGAGACACACGGCTAAATAAATCAACAGCACTAATCTAATTACCCATCAGCTCATCGTTTCTCAGCTCTCGCGTCGATTTCGAATGCGCGATATTGGTAGTGGGGACGCGATAAACTTACAGCAATCGGAAATTTAACACCTGATTGAAATATAATCGATAATTATAATAATTATTATATTATAATTTAAAAATCGGGGAACTTTAAGGAAAGGGTTGATCCATTTAATTAAAAATAGGAATGAATTTTTAGTTCATTACAGTACAATACAAATTATTCAAAATTATAACTCGACAACTAATTTGGCAATGAAATCAAGAATTAAATTGATTTAATTTCAAAACTTTAGACTATCCGGCTCGAAGGACCAAAAATTTGATGTATAAAAACCTAAATGTATACTAAAAGAACTTACCGGTAGAAGCTGGTTCGTTCTCGAATAATAGGATTTCACCATTTATGGAGGAAAAATAGAAGGTATAGAGAGCATGGTGGTTATTACTAACACCCGAAATCAGCAAAAGAAATAACGAAAAAATGTTAATTTTAAGACTGTAACTTGTTGCTTCTCACATTCGAATCAATTCGCTTCTGCGTTCAAAATTTATGAGATGTGCGCAGGCATGTCTTTTGAATTGGGATGGTTCCTAATAGGTAGGCAATACCAAATGCCAAAACACGGACTTTGACGTTTCGAAAATTATACAATATGTCTTCTTTTACCGGCCACTTTCACGATCGCACACCAGCACTAACCATGGACCAGATTTCAGCACCTTCGTTGTCGTGTTTCATTATCAACCCCACAATAGAAAGAAAATATTATTTTATTGTTACTTTTTGCCTTTTCTGATATATAATAGGAAATATGGAAAGGATTGAATTGAATGCTAATTATTACTTTAACGAAACATACAGAAGTAAATATGTTTCCATCTTGATTGCCAATAAGCATTCCTCCAGTCTAGTGACACCTAATATACTCATCTGGGTAATATTTCCCTTCATGTTTGATAATAGCATAATTTTCAACTTGCAGCTCTAATTCATCATTATCACTTAAATTCATATCATCATCATCATCATCATCATCATCATCATCATCATCATCATCATCATCATCATCGTCGTCGTCGTAAGGTACGTCTATTGGAGAGTTGAAATACTCTATATTTTTCTTGGATTTAGTATTTTTTTAAATTGTTGCAGGAATTAAGCCTTCCTCTCCCTGGTTTTTATCTTTTTCTCCAACTTTTTTTTATCGACATATATTTCCTATATTAGCCACAAGAAACCACGGCTGGTTAAACTGTTTCTTTTTAGGGTCGTCTTTTCAGGTGCTCTTGGAAGCACCAAAATTTTCTTAAAAGGCACGTTTTTGGTTGAAAACGAAGTTATTCACAAGCGAAGTGCGAAGTGTCAGTATTGACAAGTGATATTTTTTGATTTTCTTCTGCTAAGAAATATATAGTGTATATACCATTTACTAATATTAATTTTCAGCAGTATTTGTTGTGATTTGTGTTGATGTATTAAGTGCTTACTTATTTAATATGGAAAGCAACACGTAAAACAAACTCAGAAAAAAAAATTATGAAGAGATTCCTATGGCTGTCATCCAAGGGTCCCCGCCCTAGATAATACTTGTCCAGTGGGAAAAGTCTTAAAATTTAAGTATAACAATTTTATGTTTCAGTTCTTCCTTCTTTAAATGTAGGTGTCAATTTTGAGGTAAGTTTGTAATAATTTTTCATATTTTTCAGTTAATAACCTCTAATATTATAATTTAAGAGATTATCCTTTCCTATAAACATGATTTAAGGAGGAAGTCTTACAGGGGTCGGCATAAGTCAGGCAACAAATTTGCATAAGGTATTATACGCCGACACTCGAACGGCGGATATAACTATTGAAATGTTATAAAGAGTTTCTAGACACTTTGAAACACACTATACATAACAATTTTGGGTCCGCTGACACTTATTTAAAAAAAATGTTTACCTTAAAATCCTTAAAATTTGTTGTCGGGTCTCTATCATAAAACAAATGTGAAATAAACCATTTTCACTGATTTCTTGTTGAAGAAACGGCTAAATATCAATATAAGACCATTCATAGAGCAATAAACCCTACCAAATTTGTTCATAAACGATCAAATTTTCTTATTTTTCATTTTTAGTTTGTTAGAAAAACAAATAAACATTAAATTATTTTTAATGACAATTGATGTGTCTAGTTTCTATAAATGCGGTGTTCCAAATCGAGTAAGAAAACATATAAGTCAGGAAATAATTCGGTTAGTGAAAGTTGGCTGAAAAATTACATAGTGTCTGACCAGCAGGTAAATTTGGATCTCGAAGTGAAAACATTTGTAGTAATTACAGACAACCGTCTTTTTATTTCATTTCATGATGATTGTACGTTAATTACGGCATGTCAGTACTTATCTAATATTAAAAAAAAAAAATTCAATTTGAACTGTGTCCAGGCCGTTGGAATTTATGCCGGTCGGCAAAGCCAGGTATGGTTTAAAAATTTTCTGGTGGCGGCGAAGCCATCACCTTACAAGAAGTCGTTCCTTCCTTTTCTTACTGTATATTTTCTGATTATTAGATGCCCACGATACAAGACACGTTCGTTAAAAGTTGGGATTGAGGTTCACTGGCAAGACACTAATGAGGGTTGGTTAGGTTAGCTTTTTTTTTCAATTTGAGCTGTGTCCAGGCCGTTGGAGTTTATGCCGGTCGGCGTAGCCAGGTATGGTTTAAATATTTTCTGGTGGCGGCTTCGCCGCCACCTTACAAGAAGTCGTTCCTTCGTTTTCTTATTGTATATTTTCTTATTATTAGATGCCCACGATACAAGACACGTTCGTTAAAAGTTGGGATTGAGGTTCACTGGCCAAACGCTAATCAGGGTTGGTTAGGTTAGTTTTTGTTTTCAATTTGAGCTGTGTCCAGGCCGTTGGAGTTTATGCCGGTCGGCGTAGCCAGGTATGGTTTAAACATTTTCTGGTGGCGGCGAAGCCGCCACCTTACAAGAAGTCGTTCCTTCATTTTCTTATTGTATATTTTCTTATTATTAGATGCTCACCATACAAGACAGGTCGTTAAAAGTTGGGATCGAGGTTCACTGGCCAGACGCTAATCAGAATTGGTTAGGTTATGTTAGGTTAGGTTTTTTTTTTCAATTTGAGATGTGTCCAGACCGTTGGAGTTTATGCCGGTCGGCGTAGCCAGGTATGGTTTAAAAATTTTCTGGTGGCGGCGAAGCCGCCACCTTACAAGAAGTCGTTCCTTCATTTTCTTATTGTATATTTTCTTATTATGTTGCCTCGTGTGATGTGTGATATGAACATTCTCACGTTCATAATATTTCATTCCTTTTCACACTAATGCTAACTCTTTGTAGCAAAACGTATTGTAAAACAATCGATAGCCGATACTGTATTATCACAAACATTCCTTAGTAACTAACGAATGATTTAATTTAATATAGTGTTTCTTGTTTTTTTTTACGAAAATGGATATGGCTAGAGTTATCCTCGGTCCTCGACTTTAAAATAAATCAAATAAGTTTTATAATTTTTTAAATAAAATATTTTATACAATATTTTTTTTACCAGAGCCAATTTTTATAGGTAAAAAATAATTTATTCAGGTAAAACTGAAAAGAATATTACATGTCCTTTTAAATGTGTTGTTAACGCTGCTCTTATTGTAATAGCTAACAATAAAATAATTCGTATTATTTTTAGCTATCAAAATAAACATAGCGCTTGGATTTACAGCTCGTTTAATAGAATATGCAATATACTTCTTAATTATTATTGCCGAATGAATATATTTAAAAATTTCCGCCATTTTGCTACTGGAAATTTACGACTTACGGATTGAATTCGCAGTAATAGGGAAGAAAACGAAGAATAGTATGACCATGGATTCGCATATCTTGTCGATTACATATTACTTTTGAAAGTTCTCTTTTTTATAGCTTCTATTAAAACTTTTTTGGTAGCCTTTGTAGGAATTTCCATATTTTTACTTTTCATGAATTTAAGAATGTCTTCATTATTTGTGCTGCTATTAGGAATTTTGTTATGTAGACAGAATTTAGCGAAAGATTTGACAGCAGTTGTTCATTAAACCACTTTTTAAAGAGACTGGCGGTCATATCTTCATGGTAGTCAGCAGATTACGATTTTATATTTTTAGCTGATAATATAAGAGCATTAGGAACAAAACCCTTATTACTGCTTGCGTGTAGAATGATAATTCGTTTAACGCGAGAACAACAAACCTTTAGAAAGCACTTATTACCTTCATCCACCCAAATATATTTAACAAGATCATGGGTGGAATAAATAAAAACTAGTATTTGCTTAAACTAAGGTAATGTTAAGTATATTCTATGCTTTATATGAATAAAGTTGTAAAGAATATACTATCCCTAGTAAATACTAAGCTTACCAGAGAACTAGAATATTCTAAGCTTACCGAATGAATAAACATTAGTATTTACTTACAAGCGGTAGTATATTCTTAATATTTTTCAAGCCAGAGGTACGACAGACTACTTTTCAGTCAGTAGCTAACAGAATGGCGATGTTTATGCAAATTCGTTGCAGAAAAATAAATAACTGTAAACAGTTACTAAGGTTTGAGGATGAGAACATTGATTTTTTGACATCTGAGTTTTTGCCTGATCACGAAGAGACTCGAGGTGGAGCACTCTCTTCTCGCCAAAAGATGGAGATTCTTTTGCTTTACCTTGCTGATCCAGGTGCGTATTATTTACAAAATTGTGGGTGCAATTGAATGTTTTAAGATTTTAAAGTTTTTGGGAAAGGGTTGATGGCTGAAGTATTTTAAATTATCAAAAATATCTAAAATTACTTTTACAATTGAAACAATACCTATTATTAAATATTACGAAATTTTAATTAGTATAAAATAATCAATTTTATAATATTTCTATGTCTTTTAAACTTAGGTAGCTATAGAATAGAAATGTTCAACAAATTCTGGTAAAAACACTATTCAATAAACAAAATAGTTGAAAAGGCTGATAAATGGATAAAATTCCCTTCAATTTTGGACGAAATGAATGAGGCAGCACGTTTATGGCAAAATCGGTTTGAATTGCCTAGTGTTATTGGAGCCTTAGACTGTACTTATATAGACATTAAAAAGCCTTCACTATTTGGTGATGAATATATCAACAACAAAAGCTATCCCAGCTTAAACGTTCAGGTAACCTGCGATGCAGCTAAAATTACAAGTATATCAGCTGAGTGACCTGGTAGCGTTCATGATGCCAGAATCTAAAAAAAGAGCATCATATGGAACAACATTTCTTTTTATGATGGGGCTTTCTGTCTGTTGGGTGATTCTGTATATGGACTCTCCTTTCCAGGAACCAGGAAACGCACAAGACATATAAATCAACTTAAATCACTCGCGAGAAAAAGTTATTATCAAAAGAGAGTTTGAACAGGTCATTAGAAAACGTTGATAAGGTTATTGTGTCATGCTCAGTCCTCCCTAATGTGGCAAAGCACCTAAATGACCAGTTAAATGATGACAATGGAAAAGAAGATTAAAGTGGAAACAATGACGATCAAAATATAGATGGTCAACTCGAAAGTCGAGCCACACGTGAACTTAAACGAAGAGGCATGTCTCAACATATTGCCCAAAGATGTAAAAATTAAGACATTAATTTGTTAGTGAAATATGAGTTTTGTTTTATTTTCTGATAGTATTTTTGTTTAGGACAGACAGTAACATTTATTTACAAAAAGTAAGAGGACAAAGAGTAATATTTATTAACAAAATGTAAGAGTAGACTAAGTAACATCGAATTAATTACAAACCTGTCAATACAATATATTTGTTAGCTAAATCGCATTCAGTGTTGTTGACTGCTGGCGGGTTGGCATTTCCAAGCTGTTGAAGTTGCTCTAATTGCAGCTT
The DNA here is from genome assembly GCA_927349885.1 of Psylliodes chrysocephalus. NCBI lineage: Eukaryota > Metazoa > Arthropoda > Insecta > Coleoptera > Chrysomelidae > Psylliodes > Psylliodes chrysocephalus. The sequence continues at coordinate 75,691,640 of OV651815.1, forward strand.
TTCTATTTTAAGTTGAACTTTGTTTAGTTGGAATTGCTGGAGAAGAACTAGACGTTGAAGTTCTGGCACAGACAAATTCTTTGTTTCTTCAGTATCATACCTGTTGAGTATGTCCTTTGTTTTTCGAATTTGAACTTTATCTTTTGAAGCTGTACTTTTCAATTTACCGTCAGTGTGAGTTGTAGGATTACTTTGGCTCTTTTCTGCTTCCATCTCCGATTGAATTTTCTTCTCTGTTCATGATGGTTAATAAGTCCTTTTCCCAGTCTTTACGTTTTATCACTTTGTTCCCCGTAGCATTCAAATTAGTTTTCCTTTTTAAAGCAGTTTTCATTTTATTTAGGAATTTTTTCACCTGCGCTACAGTTATTACCTTTTCTGTAACTTTACAAAATTCTCCAGTCAATAAAGTTAAGGATTTAGTTTTCGATTCCATCACAGAACGTAACACAACTGGATATTTGTTAACTAATTTCACCAATAACGCCCTATCGACGCTTTTGCCTACCTCATCAACTTGTTAATCAAACTCTTTATCAGACATCATGTCAACTACACGTAATTACGAAAAGTAAACTATACGTCCTCACTTGCAGAGAGATAAAAAAAGCAACAAACAGGGACAATGCTACGCTAATTTCGTGTTGAGACTTAAAAGCGCGGCATCTAAGTATTTACTAGGGCTTAGTTTATTCTGAACGGTTAGAATATACTGGGTCTTCAACAATACCGAAAACCCACGTGACCAAATCGTCATGACAGCGATTGGTGAAAATAAAAGTAAAAATCCCTAAATTTAAGTCAGTGCCGCAGGTATTTTATTACAAATAAAAAATAGATCTTCTTTTTTTATGGTCTGCAACTACGAGAACAAAATTCAGTTAGGTAACTGTTAGAATTACAACACAAATTCATAATATTAATTAGAGGTGTTTTACATTATTGTATTTTAATGTTAGAATTCGATATTTTAATTAGATTTAATCAAATTCAATAATCTAATTTTTAAAATTATGATATAAATAACATAACCTTAAAAACTGAGCTGTTTATATCTAGTTTGTATTTAACGAAAAGAATAATAAACTGAAATATGGTTCGTACTAGTTATTGTCACTACTACAAAAAAAACCTTTACCAGAACAGTGCACAAAAAAGTTATGGATAAAAATGTTATGCATTAAAATATGAATAAAATTAAAAATTATTTACTTTAGATTGACTCTGATTGTTAATGTAAAAATGTCAGTTTAAACTTCGTTTAACACAACGGTGGAATCGGTCCTAAGATATTTAGCTACAGCTGAAACTCTAAATACGATAGGCAGAAGACAATAGCAGTATTGGGCAATTATTGCAATTAAAGTAAACAAATTTAAGACTTACTGGAATTGAACCTGGATAATGGGAAGTAATAAACACATTATTTAAGTTTGTTCTATTATTTATTTGTTACAGGATTTACAAAATACATTGTTACTTATATGCATACAAAAAAATATTAATATTATTAATATAATAAGCACATATTTGTTTTACCTTACAGCTCTTACTTCTCACTTTAAATTATAAAGGCATATCTATTAACAACTATTTTATTTAAAAGGATATTGAGTAGTAATCGGTGGTGCACAAACTAATTCATACTAATTCACAGTACCTATCTGTTCAAAATCTTAATAACCAGCTTTAATGCAAGCATTAAACCTTCTTTTTTGAACACATTATGCAGTTTCTCCTCAGTTATATTTTGTATATCATTCAATATAGGTGCTTCAATTCATAAACGTCACAAACGATTTTGAATTGAGCGATCTGTAATATTCCATATGTAGTTTTAACAAAATTAAGGTAAAATGATTGTTGCAGTATCGAAACTTTATAGGGGATGCATTATCAGAATTTTTTTTAACTTTATGGCTAGTTCGTAGTGATGAACCTAAAAAAAATATGTTTTGAATTTCACTCGCCAGAGTCAGTCTTTAAAACACCGTTCATACCTGTTTGAGGTGCTGTTTTTTTTTACTAATTTATTGGGAATTTACATGTTAATTTGCACATCTTCAACAGCTTTTGTTATTACTTTGGGCATTTTAGACCTTTTTCCTTTTTTGAACAAGTATTTGTTTATGACGACAAAAAAGAATCACATTCCATTTATTCACCTGGAAAACGTTCCTCAAATTTTCGAATAATTTTGTTCCAGTATAACATTACCTACAATAAATTATATAGTCATTAACTTTTACGAGTTACAGTAAATAAATTTGTACTTACCAACAAAAAAGAAGCCACCAATATTCTCTAAAAATAACTAATTGCTTTATTAATATTAAATGAAAAATGGACTAAGGGTGTTTATAAAATGTAAACAAATATAATATAAATATTGTCAGTCCCCAAATGAACGCCAGTGACATTTCTGACAGGATTGACAGTTCAGTTTAGTTCCTTTTACGTCAAATCAGGCCCTTTCGATGGGTTTTTGATGGTTATCAGATCACGTGTGTTTCGGGTATTGTTGAAGACCTGGTACTAACTTACCACTGGTAAGCCCTAGTATAAACTAACTACTTCTAGCAAATTGCTATTCATACGAAATTGAGAATGAGCTAAAACTAGTTAGAAAATACTGCCTAGAATATTCTAGTTTTATTCATTCCACCATATGTGTGTCGAATCAAGTTTCATCAAGGTACACTATCTCTCTTTTTGATTGGCGGTATTGCTTAACTTTTCGTAAATACTTCTGCCGCCATGCCGACACGAAATTACTTCATTATGACTATTTTTTTATTCAATTTTTTGTACTTTATTTTTTATCACTTTCAACATCATTTGGAAATAAAATTAAATGCAGGTAAACTCTCGTCTTAATAAGAAACTGTATAAAGTTGCCTATTTCTTCAAAACAAGAAAGAAAAAATGAAATTAACTGAAATGCCTTAGACGTTGCCTGGCTCTACGTTTAACAGCATTTCGTCTATCTCGACATGCACTAAAAGGTACGTACGTTCCGAAACGCAATTCAATTCTAGTTCTTAATTATTTTTGTGGAAGTTGAGACCGACTTCCTAAATCCATTACGGTTTCTCATAAAATTCCCACTCAATTCGAATACCGATGGGCAATGCCGATAATGCTGTGAGAAATTTCAAATTGCGTTCGGCCGAACCGACGAAACTAAGTTTTCTGACTTCTGTTTAAAGACGAGAAAACCTGGATTGACGGACAAATTCTCTGAGACCCATAGGACACCAGAATGTAATTCACTTTTTGAAATAAATTATCTGCATTCCCTCGTGAGAATTCTATTTCGAGCTCGATGTCTCTTCCGAATGGCAGTCAGACATCCGGATCGGTAAACGAAATTGGAAAGTATTTTTTTAGGAAGAGACAAAAATGAACGAAACTAAGGAATAAGAGAATAGTCGGAATCAGAACATATAAATTAATCGAAATCAGTCTACCTTTCGAGTATGTTTGGAACACTAATATAGATATACACGAAGTCATGAGAAACGGTATATGCGTATATGATCTCTTGAGAAAAAAAAACAAAAACTACACACAAAAAAATATTAACTACACTTCATCCTATTTGTAAACAATGCAAAGAAGGTTCAGCTCAATAGAAGTAATTTTCCGTTGAAAATGTGCTTAACAAAATATAAATACGACCGTAGCCGATAGTATTTAGGTAAATGCACAACCCTAGGAATGCGCACAACATGGATTTTTCCGTTTCGATTTTCGATATTCCTATCGATGTTTTTATATATATGTTTGCTGAGTTTATCTTTAAAAATCTTAATGACCGGAAAACTGTTTTGTTGAAGTTAAACTATATGGCATTGGATTTCGTGGTAGTATGTTGACTTGGTTGATGGTACATGTAAGATATAAAAAATAGTTATTAAAATAAATGAGACTCAATCAAACGAAGCAGTTGTTGATCTAGCAGTGCCTCAAGGCTCAGTACTTGTCCACTTATTTTTTTATTGTTTAATAACGACTTGTCAGAATTTATAAATGCAAACTATAAGGTTATATATGCTGATGAAATTTCTTTCGCAACTTATGGTAATTCTCCTAAATAACAAGCAGATAAATTAAGTCAATTAATAGATTTAAGGAATGGTGTTTGAACAACCTTTTAATTTTTAACCATGAGAAAACAGTATTAATGAAATTTCACATTTCAAATGACTCGAACAAGTCTTGAAATACATACTGAACATCTTACTATGACATCCTCTAAGACAACAAAATTCTTTGGCACTATTCTTGACTCTTGCAGTTACTATGCAATTTTACAACTTAAAAATATATTCTCACAACAACAACTAATAAATATCTACTATGCAATGACATACTCACATTTGTCATATAATCTATATATACAGGGTGGCTCACGCTCAACGGGACGGAGCTTTATGGGAAAACGACCAAAGATATAAAAAATTCGTTTGGGAGGAATACTTAGGTTACAGACGGCTACAATTTAAAATTTGTTAGATGTATACAGGATGTCCCACATAAGAGAAAATATACAAAGTTATATTATTTTTAATGGAACACCCTGTTTTTTATTTTAGAATTAAAAACTACATCAAAAATAATGTCAGTTAACTAAAGGTTCCCTATTACTATTATTATTAGTTTTCGATTTATTTGAATTTTTAAGGAAAAAAAGTCTCCCAGATATTAATTGTTTACTCTTGTTTGAATAATTTTTAATGAACTAATTTTTTTTTTCTTATGTGGGACATCCTGTATACATCTAACAAATTTTAAATTGTAGCCGTCTATAACCTACGTATTCCTCCAAAACGAATTTTTTTTTATATCTTTGGTCGTTTTCCCATAAAGCTCCGTCCCGTTGAGCGTGAGCCACCCTGTATATATATATATATATATATATATATATATATATATATATATATATTACAATGAAATACAATATATTAAAATCAAAATAAGGGCATAAAGAGGCACAGAAGAATAAAATCTCGAATAAGAGAAAATAATTGTTATGATAATTAATAATAATGAACATACCTGTATGTTAATACACGATTTCAATCGATTTAACTAGTAAACTTAAACAATACAGCTAATAATAAAAATAAACAAATTACCAAATAATATCAAGTACAAATGAACAACCCTGTATGTTTATAAACTATGTTAATCACGTGTGACCATTAATTTGAATTAATATAGCAAATAATAAAAATAAACAAATTTACAAAATAATATCCGGTACAAATGAATAACCCTGTATATTAATAATTTATTTTAATCCATTGTGATTAGTAAAATTGAAAAATAATCCAACCCAGTATAGAGCAAATAGGTTCATCAAATAATATCTAGGATTAATGAACAATCCTGTATAACATAAGACAAGTTGAATCAATTTGACAATTAAAAGTTAAACAACACATGGGATTAAAGAAAAATAAATGTGTACACAAAATTTGACAAAAAACAATTACCTGATTTAGAATAACATGTTAATTGAGAATAGAACACCCGGTATGTTTTGCACAACTAATAATAAGAAAGAATATCTATAAATACCTTAATGAAAATGACGGCACAAAATAATGAAATTCGATATGCATTTATAGCGAGGAGAGCAGATGTTATCTTTCCTTAGAAACGACGGTTGTCAGGCGGTATAAACAGTTTTTGGGCAGTTTTTGATGTTTCTGGTAGACATTTTGAATTTTAATGACATAAAAATTAAAATTGAAAGAATTAAAGTTAAATTCAACAAAAAGATATTCAAAGCAAAGATAATCATTTTGAAATAAATTTGTTAATAAACAAATATAAAAAAAAATAAGAGGTTAGTTGTAGTAATTTGTAATATAAGGTAGGAAATAGTTACCTGGTGTATCGGAAGAAAGAACTAAATGGAATCTTCAAGGAATTCACATATGTCTAATAAAAAAATTAGGCTAGAAAATACTTGGCGTGGAGCTGGAGAAATCACATGCCGGAATACAGATAAGTGGTAACCTAAAATAAACTTTTATACAAAAATTGCCAGTAAAATAGATACGTTCAATATTTCTAAAGATTGCACCAGTTACTTACCAATTATATCGTAAATTCATATACAGACAGCAAGAGAGTAATAATTGCAGTTGCATTTGTCAATAAACATTAAAAAAACGTGGAATGAAACTAGAATTCGTGGTTTATCAAAGATTTAATAAGGTACTACATCTAGTGAACATTTTTGAACATGATTTAATTTAGAGTATAGGGAACTTTTTAGTTGCAAAAGAAGTTAGTGAGCAAACTAATAGATGGCACGATTTGTCGTATAATTGCCATATTAAGTAGAATAAGTGTACTAATATATAATAGGAAACAAGTAAATTGGACCAATTTAATTTTAGTTGAAATTATGTAAATTAAAAAAAAAAGAAAATAATTTCAACTATTAATATTAGTTAGTAACTAGATATAAGGTATTTAGTATTTAAAGTTTTTATGCATTATTTACACATTTTGCTGGATTTAATTGAAAATAAATGGATTTTTTTTAATTAAAAACAAATTTATTTCAAGAAAAATTATAGTACGGTAAAATTAGGTAAAAAAAAAGAGAGGTACATTTTTATTAAGGTATTAAAAAAAAATTAATAATCAGTTAAAAAATAAAGGAAAAATATTTTTCATATAGAACACGATTTTGACAGAACCGCCCTTGAGATGAGAGAATCTGTTTGCTTTAAAGACTGACTAGCTGGGCTAAGAAAAATTAAGGTAAGTTAAAAAATAAAATATCTTAAATAAATTAAATAATATTTAAATAAAGTAAATATATAAAAAAAAAATATACTATAAAAAAATAAATTAATAATATAAAATAATAAAAAATAATAAAACCATCACAATATATATATATATATATATATATATATATATATATATATATATATATATATATATATATATATATATAAAAATTTCGTGTCACGATGTATGTTTGCGATAAACTCCGAAACTCTCGAACGGATTTTGATAAAATTTGGTAACTATCTGTAATTTGGTCCAATTTAAATTTTTTTTTTACATTTTAGTGAATTTTTTAAAGTCGATTCTTTTTTTGATTATGTTTAATTACAAATGTTTTTTAGATACTTACTCAGATATACTATACTTTAAAAATTTTGGGGGGTGCTACACAAAATAGGCTTAAGGAGAACTAATTTATACCCTTGATACATACATAACTATAACTGTCTGACTTAAAGATTTAGATGAGTTATACGAGTATGACCATAATAGCGACATAATCACATAATCTTTTAAATATTTTCAATGTTGAACTGTTAAATTAATTCAGTTTAATTTATCGCTGGATTTAAATATCTAATATTTTCTATTTTAGTTGTATGTTTCGTTATCATGTGGTAGTAGCCTGCCAAAACACAAAATGTTGTTTTGTTGTCGTTGTTATTTAGCTATGCGATATAAAACAGCATTAACTGTAAACAGTTCTATTTGGTTATTGCTATTGGAAAATATCATAGACCATCATCAATTTATTACAATATAATGTTTAGAATGTCATTGTTATGTAAATATACTCCAATACGTAATATGTAATACGATATAATGTGTTTTAAACATATTTTGATAGTAGCGGTTTTGTAGGAAATTTATTTTATATATCTGTAGATCATATTTCTGCTGTTTACTTGACAACAGTTTAAATACTCAATGCAATATTTAGATAGGTACTTATAACATTTTCTCTCCCTATGAGATATTTAAAAAATGTTTATTACATTTGAACATCAATTTAAAGTTTAATCAGAACTATAGATAAATAAGAGAAGTTAATTAATATTGAAATTAGTTGTGCATTACTTATATTGTTACGCAGCACCCTGCAGCGTGCTAAGGTCGTCATAAGTAAAGATAGGAGTAAATAAAGAAAATAGAATAGTGCAGAAATGTCTCGAAATGTCATTCCTTGTCAAAGAAAAGTCCGGATTGTTCAAGAAGGTTCTAGAAGTTTGAGGCGAGCTATATAAGTCGACGTCCTGACGTCAGATCAGTTTTATGACAGACATTATACGTGAATGTTATGTTGTATTGTTATTGTAAAAGTTGAGTTAAAAACATTGGTGACAGCAGTGGGATACAAAGTAGAAGTTCATGGTAAATACTAGATCCACTGAGTACGAAGCAGGCATGGATACTTCAGGCCCACCAGCATGGTTTTTGAAGATGGAAGAGGGGAGAGTAAGGCGAGAAGAGGAAGAGGAATAGCGTAGGAAGGAAAAAGAGCAGGAAAAGGAAAGGCGTAAGAAGCAAGAAAATGAGGAAAAGGCGTAGAAGGGAAGAAGAGGAGAAAAAGGAAAGGCGTAGGAAAGAAGAAGAGGAGGAAAAGGAAAGACACGGGAAGGGCGAACAAGAAGAGAAGGAGGAGAGGCGTAGAGAAGAAGCGGTTGAAATTATGAACGGGTTGCTATAAGTCCAGAATAAATTTCAAGCAAGAGGTTGGTCAGCCTAACAATAGAGTAGATCTTTTGGCACAACAACAAGAGTTTTTAAAAACTAATTTAGGACAACTGCGAAAGAATTTAAAACAACAGGAAAGGCAAACTAGAACTGAACTAGTTTAGTTAGGAAAAAGAATTAGAAGCCAAGCTTTGATAAGCAACAGAAAATTGAAAACACTACCTTGTCCTCATATATAAC